>CM060091.1:10670832-10710755 GCA_030522485.1 Stenchaetothrips biformis
TAATAATTGTTTTCTTTGTATTTTATTTGTCTTTCTCAGCAGCCACTTGGTGGGATGAGGTTTACGAAGCTGCAGATTTGCTGAAGGTTTCTGAGCTCGGTTTGTCCATGAATGGCCATAATTGTTTCTCTGCAGCTGAGTCAAGCGATGGTAGGATTTGAATCATCCTATGCGTCAATTTCTCTGCCTACATTCACCCACAATATTATTAATTTTCCCTCCTGTTTCAATTCTAGGGTCGATTGTCAGAAGTCTTAAGAAGAAAGTTGCTTTGGTTGACCAATCGAGCAGTGGGACACAATGTCTCACAGCTTCTTGGTCCTTGGATCTTGGTGAACATTCAGTGTATTCAACTGTTCAGGAGCACACAACTGAGGAAAGAAGCAGTGACACTGATGTGCTCTACCCATCTCGTTTGAAAATACTTGCTGCCAAGGACTCGCTCAACTCGGGGAAAGAACACTTGACCATCTCAGGAAAATTACGCAAGGCACGTCACTTGAAAAGTCCATGTCATTTGAACTGCAGCAGATGTCACAGTCCAAAACTGTCACAGGAAGAGAGATTTGTAGTTTTTGATCACTTCTGGTCGCTGAAAAATCATGAGCTACAGTGGAGGTTCATAGCTAATGCAGTGGAGGTTTTCAGACCCAAAAGGAAGTCAGGGGCTTTGAAAGGCTCCAAGGGGGGAAAACATTGGAGTAGAGTTTACTCTTTCTTTATTGCTGGGAGTAAAATGAGGGTCTGTAAGACTATGTTTAAAAATACCTTGTGCATTTGTGACTCCTGGATTGACAGTGCCTTGTCTCATTTTACCGGAGAAAATGAAGTTCCAGATTTAAGAGGCAGATGCCGGAAAAGTAGGCTGTGAAACAGCTTTTGATTCTGCATTTTTTTTTGTAAGCTGTGTTGTGAATGTAAACAAAACAGGATTGATGGACATTTTAGTTAGGCTGCTCTCTTTACTCTCTTTCAAGCCAATTTATCAGATCTCAATCTTTTATTGTTATAATTTTTCAGCTTTAAAAATAATTGTCATTTTTATTGCGAAGAGTGGTGTCTGCCTCTTAATTTCTTTTCAATAACCCAGCTGTCATTTTTGATCGCTGTAATTTATTGCTCAGTGAGTGATTGCTCTTATTTGAAATCCTTGCGATTATTTGTGATGTTTTCTTACAATGTACAGGTCTGCTCTTTGAATGTCTTGAATAGAATGAGCTTGAAAGAAATGAATGGCATGTGCCAGTTGATAATAAAAAACTAGAACAAGTTGAATCAACAAAGCTCTCTGGATTGCTGGCATGCTTTTGGAAGGCCTTTATACCGAAGTATTTGATAATTCTTCTAGCTTTTTTTTTTTTTTTGAAACATTTATGTCAGACTGTAAATTTTGATTACTCTGTGCTTGACTTAGTAGCTGCTACTTTGAGACTCATGAAGACTTATGTTAACTGTTTTCCTCTGTTTTATCATTTAAAAAAAATTCATAACAGTACAAATGATGATGCACTGCATACCAAGCTCCTGATTCCCACTTTGCCATTAATCTTTAAAATTAACTCTGTAGTCAATCTTGTAGTGAAGAAAAGAGAAAATCCAGCTTTAATAACTTCTGTAGACCTCAAGGAAGTGACAAGACTGTCATAATAATCAATGCAAAGGACCATTCTCCAATGACTCATCATAATTGATTAAAAAGAAATATTGAAGTCAAGATCAGTACAGAGTTAAATTTAGGAAGCACAACACGAAACACATCTTATTATCAACTACGTTTACTCAGTAGATCTCCACTTTAAGGTCATGAACTTGTTTGATAAACTGAGTAAAGGAGGACCGTTTGCAAACTGTCATGACAGCTGACCCTTGCATCGCACTAAACAAGTTGTAGTCAATTGAAATAAATTTTGAAGTGTTTGTCAAATGTAGCATATTTTGGATAGATTTAATATAGTGGAACAAACTAAAATCGAATATTATTTCTGACCCTTGCCCATTCTGTTAAACAGAAGCACTATACCACCACGTACATGAGACATCTTCAGATTTGTTCAGCGCGATGAACTCAGGATCATGAAACTTGTGGTGATATGATAAGTTGAAGATTCAGGCCAATGTATAAAAATTATCAAAAGTCTAAATCAAAAACATTATTTATTACAAAAAATAATCTTAAAGAAATGTCACATTACATCAAACAAGATACAGAATCACTCTAAGGAATGTCATCTTGCATAGATTAAGTATGTCTTTAAAATAGTCAGGATAAGAGATGATAAAAAACTTCTTCCAACATGAAGTATATAAAAGAGAGAGGACAAACAAGGTACCGAAGTTAAAGCAAAACAAATGATAGTAAAAAAAACTACTTCTAACATGAAGTATATAAAAGACAAGAAGTATATCAAACAAGGTACCGTAGTTAAACCAGAACACCACCATTTCACAGCTTCATACCGGTGAATGAATCATCATCAAGACTGCCTGAGCATCGAGGGTCAGGACACTCAGTAGAGTTGGTTTTGAGCCTAGCAAAACACGCTTGACACAGGGCATGACCACACCTGAGAAAACCGTCAGGGGTGTCTGACCTGCAATATCTGCACTCTGGACGTTGACCTGAAGTAGAGGAATGAGCGCCTCCGCTAGGCCCAGCTGCAGCGGATGGTGATGCCGCAGAGGCCACAGTCTGTTGAGGTACCAGGGCCGGTGAAGGTAGTTGTTGTGGCACGAAGGCTGAAGCAGGTACAGAGGGGGGTGCAGCAGCAGCTGGGAAGAAAGATGGGGCCGCAGGCTGAGCATAGGGCACAGGTGGTGGTGGAAAGAAGTGCCCGTACTGCTGCCACTGAAAGGCAGAGGGAGGGGCAATGCGGCCTTCTTCATAAAGTTTTTTCAACATGCAGTCAGTTGCGTTTGGCCTCCCAGAGTTGCTCCTTTTTTCCCACGGAAGAGTCACAGTGTTGGACGAATGGCCTCTGCTACCTCCTCTGGCTGGAGATGGATATTGAGGCTGCAAGTGAACCAATGGCGAAGAGGGGCCTGCCATGGCTGAGTGTTGTGGAGATGAGGGTCCTCCAAATGCCAACGCCTGGTGAAACTGCTGCGGCAACACCAACTGGGCTGCTTGATGTTGCAGGACCTGGGCTGCTTGTTGTTGCAGGACTTGAGCTGCTTGTTGCTGAAGGGCTTGGGCTGCTTGTTGCTGCAGGGCTTGGGCCGGCTGTGGAATGGCTTGGGCAGCTTGGTGCATGAGCTGTCCTGGTTGTTGAGCCTGCGCCCCAGCATAGTAAGGTCCCCCATAGTACGGCAAACCTACAAACAAAAACAAAGCAGACACACACATTTTAACAGACTTCAAACCAACTGCACCAAAATACCATGAAAGGACTATTGGCATTTCATGGTCACCTAGTCACAAAATAGCTGCGGCAAGTTCGCATTATGGATTTAATACTACTAAACAGCACAAAAATTAGCTCTACAAATGATGAGAAAAAAAGGAGAGGGGCTATGCCACCCTATGAGAGATACGCTACTCTAAGCAGCAGTCAAACAAACAACAGTTTACTATTCAATGGAAACTCTTTGAAGCCCGCCCACCAGGCATCAGTTGGATAAAGAAAAAACCCAGCCTTACTCACCTTGAGGCAACTGCGGCAGGGCCTGGACGACCGGAGCAGGAGTTGGCACAGGAGGTGCTGGTGCAGAGGGGTTGTCCACATCTTCTGAAAATAACGAAAACACATAATTAAAGCAAGGATCAGAACAGTGGAACAAGCTGTGAAAACACGTCAGAGCATGAACAAGCTCCGGCTGGCACTTAATTTTGAGATACACGCGGACTCAGTGTACAGGTTTCAAACGCAAAATGACCGCCGATTCATAATTCGAGCTTCTAAGCAGCAACCCTGTTAACACTGCCAGCAATCGGTCACGCCTCCAATTGAAAGAGGTTAATTCACACGTGTCTCCCAAACGATACATAAACCCGTGAAAACAACACAAAATCCCCTAGTCGTGCGATGGCGCATCACGGGAGTCAAAACGATGGAACATAGACTACTGGATTAAACTGACACATGACAGGAACAATGGCAGAAATGTTTCCCGGGGCGTAGAGAGCATGGCTACCGCCCACCTCAGAAAGAGGGCGGCCGGGCGAAGGCAGCAATTGTGATAAGGAGATCGCGGGCAGGGGTTTGCTGGCATCACTAGATAAACTGGCCAGCCTCCGATCAAGGATCGATAAATATCACCAAATTACCTTCGCGCTCACGATTTTCCATTGCGATGCACAGGATTGCAACGACACGTCCGACAGCCTCGGCTGGGCGAGCAGGAAAGAGAGAGGAAACGGGGAAATGGACACAAGGGTGGAGGATAGAGGGTGGGTGGGGGAGGAATCGATTGTCTTTTGTCTACCCGGTACCCAGTAATGCCGACATTTAAATTGAAAATAGGTCGTGGGCAGACAGATGGTGATGCAAAAAACAATTGCACATGTAAAAATAAAATACAGCGGGGACAACAAGCTGACAATTTAAAACTGGAAAACTTAAGATTCAAGTTCATACGACCCCCGCATTCTCCACGGCCTGTGGAAGGCGTAGGCGTACTTGTGACAGTCGGAGAGAGACCTTTAGTGACCAGCCGGCGGAACGAACGCGGTCGCCAACGAATGACCAAAGCAAGACATAAATGTGTTATGACTTATCATTTATGTGAAACAAATCAGCTGATTAAAATTCTGAGCTTTTATTTACTTGTTGGGAGTAGAAGCAGGTGGCTTGGCCGGCTTGACCGCGTTTACTCGCGATTCTGTTCGCTCGTCCGCTCATCGTCTGGTCCCACAACTGAACCCACTGTAGAGAGAAGCAGAAGGCTGACGCGACGCGCTTGAGTGGTTAGTTAACGCATTCTGAAGTCAAGAAAATTTTTCTAAAATCATCTTATCTTGAAATCCAACAGCATCAACACCTCTGAATGCCCATCGAAGTTCAGTTCGAACCGATAGAAAACAGTTTCACCAAATAAGGTACTGTTTATCATCTCTGACCTTCAAAACAAACTAGCTCTAATCACAATGTAAAAACTCTCAAATCCTACATCATGTTCCACAACAGAGATTATAAAAAGGAAGGCAAGCCCACCGCAGTGACACTTTTAGTTTGCACATTGCTGGTTTGGCTGAATCAGGTCAAAATTTTAAGCTTTCAATAAGATAAACATTAGACTAAATTGGAGGACACGAATAGATTTAAAAACGTAATACACTTGATGCAGATTGTCAGGAATGATTAAATCAAAATCTCAAAAGAAGAAATTAAAATGGTCTATATGTGCCAACCAACATGCATCAAAGACAAGGATAACACAGACCTTCGGGAAAGAGTTAAACAAAAGACCAAAAAGATTGACACACCCACAGAACGCACAGACTCCAAACAAAAAGAGGTAAAAGACGGACTTGCTAAGAAATTTTAAAAAGCCAATGAAAACATTACACGTGAAGTGTAAGTAAGTACGATAATTTCCATATCTTCCACACTCATCACTGCTTCCCTAAGCATCATCAGAAAGAACAATGGACACACAAGTATGAAAGTTAAAAGAAAACCCATCAGTCAATTTCTTTAGAATGTCAAAATCTTAAACCGTTACAAAAATGATCAAATGAATCATTCCTCATCAAGTTTTTGTGTTTCTCATCAGTACTGGGATCATGGAAAGCTCCCAAACACATTTTGACTCTTAAAACAATTTAGCCATAACTGAAAGAGGCCCAGTCATACAGTACTAACTTCAAAATGAAATTACTTTGATGAAAAACAGAGCCATTCTTGCTTTAAAACAGTAAAGTCCAGCTCAGACTACATTTGAGTGGTATCAGAAATGATGATGGAACAGGAACCCACCCGTCCAGACATAAGACAATTTAATCAAAGGGCAAAAGTATAATACATGAGAAAAAAAGAAAGAAAAAAAATAATTCAACAACTTACCAAGTCAGTGGCATCACCATTTCCTTGAAAGCTTCTACAAGGTTTCTGCTGCATTGGGTTCTCTCAAATACGCAGAGACTGATACATTTGAGACTAGATCGGCAATGGGGAACGGTGAACCTGCCAAAGAAAAGAAAACAATTCACGAACAGGAATCAGATTGCGTACCAGTGAAGTTTCTTAGAAAGAAGTTTAGCAGAAAAGCTCTGGTAAGCAAACACACCGCTTGGGCATTGTAAATTGTGCATAAAGGGTGCAATTCATATGAAAGGTTTCCAGACACACTGCAAGTTGTCCACATAATTAGCAGAAGAGGTGAGACATCTCAACCAATTGTGATTCTCTATGATTCATCGATTCCAAGAAAAAAGAGGGGTTTTCCGAAGCAAATCTATTTCAAATGTTGACGGATGAGCCCAGAAGGAAGGGGGCGCATAGCACAAAGCTTTAAGTTACATTAACTATGTTACTGTACCGTTCCGAGCACGATCGCTGGGGCGTGATGTCGAGTGCGGGCTTATATGTAACTTCTAGCTCAATCGTTCGAACATATGCTTCAGTTTACGCCGACAGGCAATTCAAAAACACATAAAGAGTTTCGGGGTGGTGGAAAACAGAGGAGCAGGTAACCTACAAAACAGCTTCTTAACCTTTCAGACGAGGAGATTTCCGATATACTTAGACCCAGCGAGGAATTTAAAAAAATTTGGCCGGGCAATGTTAAACCCAAATTTACAAGCATTTCTAATGTGAGGCTACAGTTTGGCTTGCAAAGGTTTGGATCAATCTTTCGATCAAACATTTCGCGTGAACAGTGTTATTGGTCTTCTGCTCGCGTGTCGTGGGTCTTCTCTTCTGCTGGTGGGAAGTTCCGGTTCCGGCGTCGTGCGCGTGCGACCCCTCCGCCTTCTCCCACTTCACCACGTCACCTCACGCAGGAGCGCGCTTCTTTTCAAACACCTTGAAACACCTCAGCTCCCTGCACACCTGAAAAACCACGCCCATCCTCAGCACCTCGCGCAAGACGGAACCACTCTCTGATTAGGACGTCTTGGCCAAAGAACACTTATTTGCATGCGTATTTAATGGGCAATCAGTTTCACAAAGAGTTGTTTTGTTCAGCAACTCACTCACACTCACGGTGCGAAGAGCCAGTGTGTTAGTCAACTTTCCTTTTGACTTGCTCCAGGTGTAAGTGACTTGACGTTGTCGTCTGCGATTTCGTGGACGGTGTCAATTTTCGTTCAAACGAGGACGTTGTCCGCGCCTTTTCCATCGCTTTCCTCACCGATCGCTAAATTTCTCATACCTGGTGTGCTAGTCTCGGCAGAGGGTGTCTTGGCCATTCTCTCATAGTGGAGGGGGTCCCGGCAGTCCCGGTGACAGGCGGCAAGGCGACTTTGAGAATTCTTCGAAAATTATTTAAAATAATATATGTTTCGATCGAACGTGCGTCAGTCACTCGTCAACAAAAAATATAATAATTTAATTATTTTTTTTTCTACTTTCAATTCGACCGACTGTGCAGTGAAACCAGTAGAACTATAATTAATTTGTTTTTTTATATTTTATTTTATTTTCTTTTTCGACCTGCTTTCGATCGATCGTGCAGCTTATTAGCTTTATTATTAGTTTATTTTGTCGATCGATCGTGCGTGAATGCAACGAGCCATCCCCCAATTGAACTAGCGATCAATTCAGATGGAATCAATCAAAGCCATTCCTCCAACAGAACATAGTTTTAACGCCACAATTAAAAATTCACCATGGAATAACAAGACTTGTAGAATCCACAAAACAGGAACAATATTTATCAAAGTAATTATACGAAAACACAGCACGAACATCACAATTGAAAATTCAGAAAGTATATAATAAAATTAATAAAATTTAAAAAAAACTAACCTGAGATTTATTTCAAATGAAATTGAGCAAAGCAATTCCTATCTGAAGTCAAACAAAGCATGACATCACACTTAGAACACTTCACTCTAGAGTAACCAGACTTACAGTACCTGCATCTATTTTTCTTTTCAGACATCTGGGGCCAGTGATTAAAACCATCTAGTTTTAACTCTGCAACTGGTCGAGGAACCATATGTCTCATAATTTTCTTTTTGGAAAGAGAATTATTGATGGATGGCCTTCCTCTGGTCTTCTGTGCTGAAGCTATAAGACCAGCACTGGCAGTCAAACGGAAATGCTTTGAATCTCGAAATGTTTGAGGCTTGCCAAGCAGCTCACATTCTCTCTTGTAGAGCAACCATGAATTGACAAGAGCCAATTCTATAGTGTATCCAAACAGTGGCATATACCAGCGTCGAGCTCTTGTGGGTACTGCATATAAAGACATTAACATGTCTGACAAATCAACACCACCCATAGTCTTGTTGTACGTGGCAATAGCTTTAGGACAAGGAACCTCAACTTTCTTGCGTTCTTCCTTGCAATACCTAACGATTGTGGTGGCTGGCTCTGCTCCGACTAAACTGCTGGCAATAGTCACAACTTTGTTGTCCAACCACTGCACCAGAACCACAGCGTCTTTATTAATAAAGGTCTCGTAAGAACCTCTAGGTTGTTTGGCAAAAGTTTTAGGGTCGGTCAGAGGGCATTCAGGTATTCTAGGTCTCCTGATGGTACCAAGGGAATAAATTCCCATTTTCTTCTTGAGGTATTTGATGAGTGGAAGACCCGTGTAGTAATTATCAAAAGTCATAGTACTACTTTTGGGGTGATGAATATTTTTACAGAGGGAGATTACTGCCATAGCCCCAACTCCCATCGATTTTTCCTCAGCTGATAAATTCTCAGAGACATAAGTGTTACTTCCACAGTAGGGGACGAAATCATATGTTAGGCCACTTTTACCTGCCAATACAAATAACTTAAAGCCCCATTTGGCACTTGGCTTGTCTGGCATGTATTGCCTCATGTTACCTGCGTAAGTTCCTTTATATCTCTGCATCCTTTCATCGATACTCATTTCTTTTTCTTGCTGAAGTCCATTGCATTTATACCTCATGTAATTAAGTATTGGTCTAATTTTTGAGAGCCGATCATCTTCATTAGTTTCATTATTATCATGGAAGTGGATGCTGGCAAAAATTAACTGAAAACGGTTTCTTGTCATGTTTTCAGCGATTGCAGGGACTCTAGTTTCTGCAGCCCAATAATCTGCCAGAGCTGGCAGCTTACATATTCCCATGTAAATCAAAATTCCAAGGAATGCTTGAATTTCCTCCTTGGACACATTGATTGATTTACCGTTCTTTTGCACAGTGTAGAGATTGGTTTGTTCCACAATGATATCTAGGATCTCGTCATTAAAGTAGTAGCTAAAGTATTCTTTGGGAGATTTAAGTTCGTCAGGAATAGTTAATTCTGGTCCATCAGGAACAATTACTTCCTGCAGATCACCGTTTCTCCAGCCTTCCCCCTCTTCAGAATCAGAGGAGTCCCAGTCAATGTCGTCTGAAATTGTGACTTCAGGGCTACGAACAGGAGGGTGACCTGAATAAAACAAAATATACTATAGATAACTACGAGTAAAAGCAAGAGGCATAAATACAGAATGCATATACCAGACCTACATGGACCATTCGCAAGAAATTCCATTGTAGCTGGTCTACTTGTTATCGTAGAAACTTCTTTTAAATTTAAAGAAATTCTAATTTTAATTAGATTAAAATAATTTGTTGTAACACAATGAATAAGATAAGCTGCTTACTTTTGTCTAAAGCTTTATTTTGATTTGTTGAAGGCTTTTGAACAGATGACCTGGATGACCTGGATGACCTTGGAGCTGCTGATGCATTTTGAGGAGTATCTACAAGGAAAAAATGTAAAAGGTAAGCAAACTTCTAAGCAAAAGAAAGCTAAGAAAAGAGTTCTAAATATAAATAAAATATTTTGTCTCAAATATTTCTAAGAGTTTAAAGATAGACTAGGAGTTAAAAGTAAATTACCCTTCTTATTATTTTTCTTATTTGCTCTTTTGTTTGTAGACTCAATATCATTACAGTCCGCAACTTCATTACTATTTAAATCGTCTAAAGCTTTATTTTGATTTGTTGAAGGCTTTTGAACAGATGGCCTGGCTACCCTTGGAGCTGCTGATGCATTGTGAGGAGTATCTACAAGGAAAAAATGTAAACGGTAAGCATATTTCTAAGCTAAAGAAAAGCCAAGAAAAGAGTTCTAAATATGAATAAAATTGCTTGTCTCAAATACTTCTAAGAGTTCAAAGATAGACTAGGAGTTAAAAGTAAATTACCCTTCTTATTATTTTTCTTATTTGCTCTTTTGTTTGTAGACTCAATATCATTAGAGTCCGCAACTTCATTACTATTTAAATCGTCTAAAGCTTTATTTTGATTTGTTGAAGGCTTTTGAACAGATGGCCTGGCTACCCTTGGAGCTGCTGATGCATTGTGAGGAGTATCTACAAGGAAAAAATGTAAACGGTAAGCATATTTCTAAGCTAAAGAAAAGCCAAGAAAAGAGTTCTAAATATAAATAAAATTGCTTGTCTCAAATACTTCTAAGAGTTCAAAGATAGACTAGGAATTAAAAGTAAATTACCCTTCTTATTATTTTTCGTATTTGCTCTCTTGTTTGTAGACTCAATATCATTACAGTCCGTAACTTCATTGCCATTTAAATCAAGCACCATCAAAACTTCATTTGGATCATTATTCTGAGAATCTTCATAAAATGGGGACTGGTAAATACTAGAGTCATTGCACCAATCTTCATGTACTAAAGACAAAAAGATAAACATTAGTGGGGAACAATTAAAATTAATATATGTCTCTATTGCACATTTGGTGTGAGTAAATACTACCTGATTCCATGCAAGAAACATCATTGATAATGTCACCAGGAGAAGTAAGAAAACATTGACCTGGACTCGAGGAGTGAGGAGTGGCAGAAATGACAGCAAGCAACTTGGCAGGGGGTGAAACTGCAATGAATGAAAAGACTTGAGTCAGGCAGGATAACAGAATAAATAGTACAACTAATCTGATAGTAACTTCACAAACCGATTTTGTCTGGAATTGGAGATAAACCAGGGGAGGAAACTTCATTAATCGTTCTTTCATTTGGAGAAGAAACAAACTTCAAGCTTCCTGAATGGTCAGCATTATTCTTTTGAACTCGACGAGAAGTTCGTATAGGAGGGCAAGAAGCCAACTTGTCAGAAGTGGATGCAGCTACAAAAGAGAGAAAGAGATGGATTACAGATTTAAACAAATGTAAACAGTCAGTGCAATTTATACTGGTACAAGATATTTTAACTACCTTTTCCATAAATTTTTCTGTTGGGATGAGTTTCACTTTCAGAATCTCTTGGTTTGCTCCTCCTTATATTATTTCTTGAATCCGTCTTGCCTGATTTTTAAGGAGAAAAAAATTAAACATAGAGTAAAATCATTTAAAGTATATTTGTCTAATTAGATGGTACCTAAATTATCCTTTTGGGCAGCCGTTGGAGACGGACCAGTAGAGATAGCTTTAATATTTTCTTCTTTATTGGGAGATGATGCCAAGTTGGCTATATTGCTCGCAATACTCTTGTCTATAGCTTGATCTGGAATGCTGGGAGGTGGTGCAATCAGAGAGCGCGCCTTAGAAGGGGGAGTTCCTGAAAAAATAAGACCAAGTCAGACCACACAACATAATGAAATAGCAAAGCCTAATTATATAATAGTAATTTAACAAACCCATAGGAGATGTAGTGAGAGATAAATCAGGAGAGGAAATTTCATCAAACGTTCCGTCTTTTGGAGAAGAAGCTGTCTTCGATCTCGATTGCCAAGCCAAGCCTTCTGAATGAGCAACGTTATTCTTTCGAACTTGACGAGAAGTTTGAGTAGGAGGAGGGCAAGAAGACAACTTGCTGGAAGTGAATGCAGCTACAAAAGATGGCAAGTGATGGATTACAGAGAAAATTCAAACAAAAATGTAGACAATTTATAGACCAAGATATTTTTATTACCTTTTCCATGAACTGTTTTGCTGGGATGGGTTTCACTCTCAGGATCTCTTGGGTTACTCTGACTTCCCACAAGCCTGCTTGCAGCTTTAAAAAATATACTGGTAGTTGATGGAAATGAATATTTTATCTTAGAAGGGGCTGTCCCTGAAAGAAAAAAAACAAAAGGGAAAGTTAGACAATCTCATGTAATAAAAATTATGGAATCATTTATTATTTTTACTTTCATTATTATTACCTTTATTGGTATTTTCCTTGATTTTGTTGTCAATGTTTGAGTCACTATCAGGTTGACCGTTTTTAGATGAAGTTGGTCCTTGGATTAACTTTGGAATGCAAGGTAATACTGGGGTCTCATCATCATTTTCCTTATTTACAGAATGTGTCTTGATTTGAACTGAAGGTATTGCTGAAACAAAGAATGAGATCATAAAATTAAAGAGAGATTCAACGAGGCAGCACCCTTTCTCCTGGCACGAGTCAACTGAGGCAATACGGATTCATGTCGAACTATGTTACAGAAAAACTCACCAGGACCATTAGGGTACGAACCAGAAGTACGTTTTCTCCTTGGTTCAGTATTTGGATGAGTGCTAGAACTTGATTCTGAATCCAAAATTGAAACAACTGATTTGGAGAGAACTGGAACTGCAGGAGAAAGAAAACAACTACAGTAAAGTCAACATCTTAATATAATATCTTTTCTTTCTGTTTTCAGAGACTACCTGAGCATTCACCGGCTGAAGAATTAACTGATGAAACATCGTGGCTTTGATGGTTACTGATGCATGCCAATACTTTCCTCGGGGATGAGGAGTGCGAAACTAGTTTAGATCCTGAGGTGTCAAGCTGCACAGAAGAAAGTTGATGATCCAATTTCAAACTAGTGTGTCCAGAAATGGCTTCCACTTCTTTGCCTGAACATAAAAAGGGAAAAGAAACAAACAGTAAGTACACATGAAAGATAGAATGCATAATTGTAATAAAAATATTTTTAATAAAAATATGCTTTTAACATTACCTGTGTTATGCTTTTGAGGTCTCTCTGCCGTGTTCATTGTCACAACATTGGCAGCTGCTACGAGCTTGATAGCTCGACTGGAAGGCTCAGTTTTCTTCCTTTTTCCTGGGATTGACGAGTTGGGGCTGAAGAGTTTCCTTCGAGGAGCTGGTGCTGGTTTAACTACCTGCCGTTGACTATCAAGCTTAGTGGACCTCTCAGTGCCAAAACATATTTTAGGTGGCTCTGCATATCGATCTTTTATAGTTACAACTTGTGCTGTTTTCTTACGAACAGTCTTCTTGGAGACAGGAATGGCTGAAGCTTTTACATGACGAGAAGAAGATGATTGAATAGACTCATTCACTGAAGACTCGGCAGAATCAGTTTCAGGAATAACAACACCAATACTATCAGGATGTACAGTTGGCCATCGGCTTACTGACTCTGTTTCACTCTCTTCATCATGATCATAAACTGCAGCAACACACCCTTTACTCTTCTTTTTCTTGGAAATAGAAACGTTGCCTAGATCAGCATCAGAGTCAGAAGATCCATCGGAGTCATTGCCATTCCTTGGTAAGCAAGGTATCATCCGGTCTCTTTGGTAAAATTTACTTGCTCGTATTTCATCCATTATGGCAAACCTGAAAATACAAAAGACATTGTCAATTCAACAAACAATGCAACAAATTTTACAAACAGGCTTCTAATCAACCAAGATCGATGTTGATGCAACTTGGGTGTTTGTGCTTTGGATGGTAACAAAGAACACGTGAAATAAATCCTGCAGTTGGCAGTTCAATTCACGCCTGATTAACTGTAGCAAATTTGAAACAGATTTATAAAGCTAGACAATCATCAGGTTAGCATCTGAAGCAGGTTTGAGACCAATGTATGCATCCTTTTGATACAAGCCAAAACTCTATCAGAAAATATATTCAGACGAAAACAAAGCAATCTCAGGCAAAAAAGTAAATATTTGTGCTTCTTTTGATGGTTCCACCACTCAAAACGAAAGATTCGCGCCAGGAATCAAAATAAACTCAAAGCCTAAAGGTACGACCATAACCTTCCACAACCGTGCTACACGGAAATACCAGAAAAGTGTCAATATCGTGCTACACGACCCATGAATGACTAAAATAGTTCACAACACCAATATTATTGCCTTTTTGTCACATTTCATCGCGTAAATATACAGTTTCGATGCTTTGTCACTAGGGCGGGAGGTTGAGTGCTCGGACCGACCAATGTTGCCGTACGGCAACAGCTATTTTCTACACCATGTCGTCAGCACAAAAACCTTGTTAGCGTCGAATTAACATCACAAACTAATGCCTCTACTCTTACCCTTGCTTGGAACTTACCAAGAGAGGACTAGAAATTAATTTAGCGGGTTTAATGCGGGTAATGGCTAAGCCGTCCGTGCCGCCATGTTGTTTGTTATTGCAGAGGCTTCTTTGAATCTTCTCTTAACTCGCACCACGATCGATACTCGATCGATATATCGATTTTCGGTCGCGGGAGGATTCAAAAAGTCGAAAGGCACCCCGACACCGATGATAAAACCTACTGGAAGCTTAATAAAGACGTTTATTTCAGTTGTTGCCATATGGCAACTGTGGCCACTAAAGGGTTAAAGGAGTCATAATGGTTCCTCTTTGGTGCTGCTTTCATGCGTTCCTCTGGATCGAGGTAAACCCTGTACACAATTGAGATTCGCCGTGTTGCATTGGGGAACGCAAAGGCCAATGGTGCTGCATCTCTACGCAGTGCTTCCGACTGAACTTCTTGATGCAATATTATAGTCATATTGTAAGCAGCTGCCAATGCCACAATGCACTCCTCTGCCCCCCACTCAGTTCCTTTGGCGAGGTTTGAAATGTATGCTCGTACTTTTCCTCTCATAGTCTTTTGAGGGTATTTACCTGCAGGTAAGTCTCTTATCGCAGCTTCAATTGATTCTCTGTATTCTTTGGCATTATTTCTAATTATTTCCACTGCTCTCTTCTAAGGTCTTGAGCTGCCTCTGTGAACTGGGATGAACCTATTTCAAGTGTGCTGTCCATCTGATGGGCCACTGCTGAAAACAGGCAGTGGCCATCCTGGGGCATGGCCACAGCAAGACAAATACCAAGGCCAGTGTCCACCATTAGCTCCCTGAAAGCATTTAATTTTGTTTATCAGGAAATAGATTTGACTTTTAGTAAAACAGCGGTCATCTAGTATTTAAAACAAGTGCTAGACTTACCTTCCTGGTGATCTGTCCTCACTTAAATCATTCAATTTAATTGGGTCAAATTTCATTGGTGATTTGTGCTTGTCATCATTGTTTGAAGACAAACCCTGTAAATACATGGTCATAACATTAAGTAAAATGTTGTGTTTTAGATGTATAATATTTATAACAAAGTAAGGACTCTGGGGTATTTACCAGGTTGTGGAGATATCCTTCTTTTGTTGACGTTCCTGGTGATCTGTCCTCATTTAAATAATTCAATGGAATTGGATTAAATCTCATTGGTGATGTGTGCTTGCCATCATTGTTTGAATTGTTTGAAGACAAACCCTGGTTTGAAGACAAACATGGTCATAACATTAAGTAAAATGTTGTTTTTTAGATGCATAAGCTATCTATCGAAGTAAGGACTCTGGGGTGTTTACCAGGATTTGGAGTTGTTCTTCTCTTGTTGAGACATTGTTTGCTGGATGAATTATTTCCTAAAACAAATAAAATATAACTGTCAACGTATCATGTGTTCCATTTTTACCTCATGTTGATGTTGGTAGATTAAAATTAGCATTGGAGACTGTTCGAATAAATGTTCAAAGAATGTGGGTCAAACATTAAACGGAATTTAGCTAATTAGAATAAACATAAATGTTTTAACACACATTGTGTGGGTTTGAACTCTTAATATTTTCAGCCACGCGTTTCACTGTTGACAATTTAACAGTGGCACAGGCGAGCAGGTAGCCTGCAGGGGCATTACCCATTTTGTCAAAAAGTATCAGCTTATGTCAATACCAATGTATGTCATTGAAAATGCAAGACAACTTACTTCGTTTTCTTCATCCTCAATTGATGCCCATCTAACTTCAATCTCCTGTCCGTCATTCAAACGTTGTGTTCTTCTTAGCTCCAGCATGCCATAATGCGGGTGTAGTGACCAGAAAGTCGGTCTTCCTTGAAAGGCTAATGTCAAACTTGATTTCCTCCTGGAAAGATTTCACAAGCTCCTCGTGGGAGCCTGCTCCCACCTCCAGCAGGAAACTTCTGTCTTCTAAGCTAATTATAACTTCCATCGTTAGGGCTGTAGGGTCAAACGGGGCGCGGTCGAAATTTCGCAACCGAATTTGAACCGCGTGGAACAGCCACGGATCTGCAGGGCTGCCAACCGATTTTCCTCACAAAAATAGTAAACAAATAAAATTGGCAAATTGCCTGTAGTTAAAATAATTATTTAAACGTGTATTCAGATTGATTCACAGCGTTTAGTATATTTTTTTATTGTTTGACTTCGATTTTCATTGGACAATTTTACTATTCCGACAGTAGGTTGTCACAGTTGGTCCGACTAGGTCCGACAAGGAGAATCCGGCCCAAAGTGCGAACGCGAAAAACTTGTTTTCTTAATTTTAAAAAGTATGAATGTATCTTTCACCCCAAATAATGAGACAATGGTGTTTCTTTTTTTTATATATATAATATAAATTTAAGTTTACCCATAACATGCTCGTCATGCAAAGATTTTCGATAAGGGAAGCATGGAGACAAGCTACTAACGTTAGTAGTCTCCATGAGGGAAGAACGGAAGAACCTGGTGAATATGAGAAATTTCGGATTACGTCTTAAGTTTGACCGGCAACGGCAGACGAAAAGTTCCGAACTTCAACGAGGTTACAGGTAACACCCGTCGACTCCTCCAAATTTGGAGTTAAAAGTTGGCAGTGTGGCCTGAGATTAATTGGGCCTTGCAAATCAATTGTGCTATCAAAGTATTTTGTAAATTTTTCTCTGTAGCAAGGAACTTTGAATTATCAGAAGAAGGTAAGTTATTGTGATTAATTTTGTGAAGCTTTTGTTTTGGTTTTGAAATAATAGCTAATCAAAAACATCCCGATAAAAAATGTGAATTAGGCCTTGCAATTAGGGGATTTGGGGAAACAGTGTTTCCAAATAGTCGGTCATCATCAAAAACTTTATTAAAAAACCCAGACTTCTTTCACTTTGATAATATGCCCACCATTTGGTTACTACACGATTTCCTTTCCTGCGTGTGGGTTGTGAGAGTTTTACGTAAGTTAAAATGCCTTTGGACGTTTAGCATTTTCTTTGATCTATCTCTATTTTTAGGTTGCTGCAAACGCTGCTTTGCTAAGATAAATGACAATAGTGTAAAGGTAAAGAATTTCAACCTTTTTAGAAAAATTAAAATTGATATTTGTTCTGTCTGTTAATAAATTGTTCTTTTTTCCAGGTTCATCATTTTAGCTAGAGAGCAGAGGAATAAGATTGATTTGTTAACCTGTGGATTAGTGTGTGTCTCAGAATCAGTTACATCGTTCTCAGAAGAATTATTTCCGAAAGATGGATAAGAATATAACTATTCCTATTTTTGTTCTTTGAAACTTAATTTTTATTTAGGAGTGAACAATGGAAACAACAGTTAAGTGAGAAATAGCAAACGACATGCAAAATGGCAGCGTCATGCAGGGAAGGTCGCCAAAGCAGCAACACACAGCAGAAAAAAAGCAGAGGAAGCAAACGCTCAGCTGTCATTGGATGCAAACCTGTACAAAAGAAAAGAAGCAAATAATTTAGTAATAAATAATGAAGGTCACATTGCATACTGTTTTTTATTTCTAGAATATATTTATTGGAGTGTGGGGAGGGGAGGATCGTCGGACTCTCTTAAAACACAGCACAGGCTGCTGGCTCCCCTTCAACTCCGTCCCCTTTGCCCGGCGGCGCTACCCCGCGCTTAGGTAGCTGCAGTCGCCATAGCCGTCTGGGCGTGGGGTAGTGCCGGGTCGGCCAGGGGTCGGGGCAGGTCGGAGTGGATACTTTTGCAAGGCAGTACTCCACGCATGCGCACAAGCCGTACAGACAGACAAAAGAAAACAGCTTCAAGGCAAGCGTCATGTCATCCGGACGTTAAAATTCAATTTCTTTGGTTAAAATTGTCCTTTGTTAAAGTTTTAAATGATGAACCATGGGAAGAACCTGCCTCCTAGAAGCCAACTCGCCTCGCCATTATTGGATGTAATTGGACGGATCGGCGCTTCAATGCAAGCTGAAGATGTAGTCGAAACTCCAATCCTAATTAAATGTTGTGCCGGCTGGGTTCGAGAGTTGTGTGCCTGTGAAAGTGGTGAAGTGATCGCGTACAAACGGATTGTGTACCAGTAACCACAAGCTTTTACCACGAATGAATTTTCTCTACATCTGAGCATCCCATTATGGATTGGTTTTGGCATCTCAGGACTTGTGTCACACTACACAGAAAGAATGGCAGCAGACTTCTTGTCTGATGCCAAGGTTAAAGTAAGTATTTTTAGGTTGTACACTAGACATTAGGTCCTTTCTGGGATTAACCACAAGTTTGCACGCTGCTATTATCATTTGAATAGATAATATGCACTGTTCAGAGCATAAAGTTGATAGAATCATTCTGCTGTCATTGAGATGACACATTTGTCACTTCAACAGGACAAAATCAATCCTCTGATTATCAACAAGTACAGAGTGCTTTTTTTGGGACTTTATCCTCTGAACAGGTACTCAAGATTTTGTATTTTTACTTGACTGGCAGCAAAGCTGTCAGGGATTTCTTATCGACATTGTGGCCTTTGATGGCAATAATGTTTATATATTTACTGCTGACAATGGGCGGTAATTGTGATTCCCGCTTTCAATAGGCGGTACAACCTTATCCTTTGGAGCGGTATTAATTATGCATGTTCTCTTGGCGGTATTTTCTATAATGGCGGTATCAAATCTTCTTGCCGTCTACTGGCGGTAATGAAACTGTATCCGAAGCAAGTAGCTCTCTATTGGCGGTATAACTTTTTTCTCCAGACCTGCATTTGTACCGCCTTTTTGGGGCAGTTGAAAAAGTACCGCCTTCCCAAAGGCGGTAAAATTTGGATTCCGCCTTTGCAAGTTTACCGCTCTCAATTGTGGAAATTTTACCGCCTTTCAATTTTGTGTGTCGGTTCAGCCCCATGGAAGTAAGCAAGTTCCATGATAGGGCAGCAAGGAAATCCCACTAACCATGGAACTCAACGCCCATGGAGTGGGATTCCATGAAACTGAGTCCTATGAGTACAGAGTGTCTCATGAGTTTCCCATGGAAGTATCGCTTTCACGTGCGTTTAAGTCTCCAGCAAATTTTCAAAATTGTTGCGTAACTATTAAACGGTAAAATGCAGGTAAAATTAAATCGCAGATTTGAGTGAAGCGCGAAAAGTTTACGGGAAAGCCTGACTGAAGACGACATGCGGACTTAACTGAGGGCTTAATTGAGGACCTTACCTAACTATGGAATAGTACCGTCGGAGGAACGCTCCATTCCATGGGGAACCTCCCATTAGCGACCCCAGGTGCTGCCCCGCCGTTGCCGAGCAAGTGGCTGTCGGCTGGGCTCCTCGCCGATCGACCCCTGCCGACGCTGCGCGCACACCGCAGCCCACCGTTGCCCTAAACGGCACCGAACGTTGCATCGACAGTGCCCCACAGGTGATTGTCGGCTGGGCTCCTTGCCGGGTCAACCCAGCTGAACAAGCCATCACCCAGCAGGTCTCCAAGGAAACCAGGAGCCCCGTACACCACACGGCTCAACTAATCCGAGTGCACGCCAGCCGAGTGACCCAACAACCCCACCTTGACTAGGGATTTAAAGGCAGGAAAAAAACCTGGAAAAATTCCGGAAAGAAACGAAAAGAACCGGTTTTTTTCCCAAGAGGTGGAAAAAAAGGAAAAAATATGGAAAGATTCGTTTTTCTTGTAAAATAACGACATTATTTGCCTCGTTACTTCGTTACTCTTTGAACGTGAAAATAAAAGAATTTAACGAGGTATTTTTAATAACATGCGATCTAGAAAACGGACCGGTGAGCTTTCAACTAAGCCCAAGTGGCGATGGAAACCCGTAGTCGTTTGAATGCGTCCCGCGAGCGCGCGGCAACAACGAGTTCCGGTCGAGCACAGGCACCGCCTTCCTTGCGCTGGCTCTACACCGGTGTTTGCAACGTGACGTCCGCCTTGGTAGGCGCGATTCAACACGTCGATCTCGTTAGTCATTTCAAGTCCCAGTCCAGTTACTTATAATGAAACTAAAGACTGTGTTACTATGTGATTTGATTACTATATGCTTTGATTAAGCTTTGTTCCTTTTTTCTTTGATCTCTGATTTGATTGATAAATAAATAATTCGATGTTGCACTAAGACAACCTTCGTGAAGTTTTTTTTTAAAATGCCCCAATGCCCAAAACACAAAAAAAAAAAAACACATTTTACAATATTACACCAATAATTTTAATTCAAGATAATTTTTTTAAATTTTTCCATATTTTTCCAAATTTTCAAGAAAAAAACGTTTTTTTCCGTTTTTTTTCGGAAAGACTGAATTTTTCCGGAAATTTTAAATCCCTAACCTTGACCCCCGCTCCACCCCCTTTACCGTCCCATTGATTCAGTGTCCAACCTCCGCGAAGGTTGAGCCCCACCCTGCCTCCGGCACTTGTGAGGCTCCCAACTCGAGCTTGGACACATCCCCGAACGGAGCAACCCCCCCCCCCCCCCCAAGAGGAAATAGAGGTCACCCGACGCCAAGATGGACTCAGACTCCTCGGTGCAAGAACAAGCGGAAGCGCGCGCACACCACAGCCGCCCGCACCCTCACCGGAGGATCAAGAACACAGATACCCTCTCCACCTCCGGGGACGAGCTCGACTCCGCCCAACCACCCACCGGAAAGGAAGAGAAGAAGAAGAAAGCACCCAAAGAAAAGAAGGATACCAGGAAAAGCAACAAGGAGCCAAGAACATCAACCACGCCATCAAGCACCCGCGAACACCTAATGGACAGGCTTCAGCAAGAGCTCCTGCAAGGCACACAACAACCTGCCCCTGCATCTTCTCGCCCACTCTTCGAGGCAACCGGTCCAGAGGCATCAGCCAGCGCTTCCATCGCAGACAGCGCCATGAACAGCACACCGCACCTCATAAGCGCAGCACTCGCCACCCCGGCCACCGCACCAGCACCGACACCATCACTGTTTGGGAACTGCGAGGCACCAGCGACGTCATGGATATCGCAAATCCTGCTCACCAAAACCACCACTGTCCCAACAACAATGATCACCACCACCAGCTCCAGGACTACGGCAACCTGCACAACAGCCGCACCGCTGCAGTCACGGCACCCATCGTTGGAGCAGCCCGGTGTCTTGCAACAACGCACCATCTGGACAAACGAGAAAACTCTAGACTCCACCAACCTTCCATCTACCACCAACATGCCAAATAGAGGACTAGAGGGAACAAACGACGCCATGGACACCACAGAGGACATCATAGTCATCGAGCAAGACACCCGCCCACAGTACGGCCCCCCGGCATCACCGTGCAGCTGGACGAGTGTCTACTCACGCACACGTTCTATAATGAACATGGAGAGAACGTGCTAGTCTATGTGGTGCGCCAGGCACCAGCCCAGCCGCTCATAGCGGACCGGTTTCAATTTATCCTCCCCCCGGACACTGAGGACAACCATGTGGCAGTGCATCACAACATAGCTGCACTGGAAGACTTCTGTATACCGACCCGAGAGATAACCTGGCCAAGGTCGCTCCGCCTCCGCCTCTACAAGAGCTACAAAGTTGAGCCCAACCCCGTCGCCGTGCAGTTATCCTTCCGGGCGGGACAACTATACCTCGTCCCATCTGACAGCCTGCCGGTAATCACGCCAGTAGAAGTGGAGGCGTACAGAGTACCTGGAACACTCGTCCGCCAAGCAATGCCCGTCTCAGCGGCAATCCACGGGGCAGCAGATGGACTGGTCAACAACCGCTTCATGAGACTGTTTATGGAACCATCTACCACCAAAAGAGGGAGGGCTCACTCCACCCCAACAGCGGAAGAAACCAAGAAGGCGAGGACTGGCACGCAAAACAGCACGGTCTCGGACGAAGAATTGGCAGAGAAAACGCTCCGGAACCGCCTCAATGCAGACATGGCACTCAAGCAGCCCCCCTTCCAGGCCACACTTACAGCAGTGGAAAGGAAGAAGCTGCAGCGCGCCCAGGAGGTACTTAAGGCAACAATCACCAATACAACAACCAAGCAGACAACAACACCGGCACCTGCCTCCAACCCGCCACCAAAGGGGCGTCCCCCCACCACTGAGAAGACCACCACCGACCGGAAACCGTCACCGGTAGTGGTAAATGCAAGAATACCGGACTTCAAGGCCTTCAAAGAAGGACTCCTGTCCCGCTTCAAGCCAGGGGAAGTGCGGCTGATATCACAGGGGGATACCTTCAAGATCCACTGCGCCACCACACGCCACAAGGAGACTGTCATGGAGTACCTGAAGCACTGTAAATCAAATGGTGATACATCTCACCATCTGAAGGGTGAGACAGAACTGTCTCACCGAAAAAGGGTGATAATAAAGTGTATCACCGTTAAAAGGTCGTACACGAATGTATCACCGAAAAAAGGTCGTACTCAAATGTATCACCGAAAAAGAGTGATACTTCCTCAGGAAAACAAGGGCCCATCTCACTGATGTCTGACCAATTTGCGGTGATACATTTGTGTACGACCTTTTTTTGGGTGATATATTCGTGTATGACTTTTTTTCGGTGAGACTTTTTGTATCACCGAAAATGGGTGAGACGTCTCACCCTTTGAATTGCAGTGAGGACACAAAGATGCCGGCCTTCTCCTACTCGGACACGCCCAAGGCACCACAATTCGTTGTCCGCGGCCTACCCCCAATCATCCCAACGGACGAGATAGCGGCGGACATCGAAGCCCTAGGACACCGGGTGGAGGCTGTATCGCGAATCACCAAGCAGAGACACAGAGCGTCAGAGTCCGGCTGGCCGCCGGGACCTCGGCCAATAGCTTCAAGAAAACAACCTCCCTCTGCTATCATAAGGTAGACGACCCGAGGACCCATACGCCTAAGGACCACCCATTTGCACCACATGCCTGGACTACGGGCACTCCGGCTCCCACTGCCTCCGACCACCCCTATGCTTGCACTGCGAAGGTGCACACCACCACACCAAGTGCCCTCAAGACCACACAGCACCAGACTTCGTGCCGTACTGCCAACAATGCGGGGAGAGGGGACACCGACCAACGTACCGCGGCTGCCCGGAATACAGAAAATACTAGGATGGTCAAATCAAGCGCAACCCAGGCAAAGCTCCACCCGCGGCACTCCCAAGACTGCGTGCACAAGCCGAAGCCGAAGGTCAGGAGAGAAGGCGCCGAAACCGGTCAGCAGAACGCCGCGCGGAAGCAGCCAAGGTACAACCCGGAGTCTCCTTCGCGCAGCGTGCCGGGGGCGCCGCATCGGCCACTCACCCACCCCAGCCGCCCCGCCCTCAAGTGCAGCGACCTGAAAACACCTCGGAACCACAGCAGCCACCAGGATGGACACCACCGGACCAACGACCTCCGCGAGAGAGAAGCAGAAGCCGCAGCCGCAGCCAACCGCCAATCGCTGACAACCCGCAAGACCGAGAACAAAACCGCTCCCAGGCCGACCCCATGCAACACCTCCTGCAGATGAATCGCGAGTTGCTTTAACAGATGCAGTGCTTGATGCAGTCCATCAACAGCGTCGTTGGCCTTGTTACAACCCTCCTCACCAATGGCCCCACGCCTTAAAACCTTGGTGTGGAACCCAGATGGACTGCAACGGAAGCTCCAACATTTTGAGAATGTCATCAGCCGTCATCAACCAACGGTCGTCGCGTTACAAGAAGTACATCTCCTGGATCCGGGCGCCGTCACCGCACCGGGGTACAGGATGTGGCATGACCCACGCCACAGCGGACGAGGAGAAGGCACCGCACTGCTGGTCGCCACCAACCTTCCACAACAGACGTACCGACTCCCCCTCCCGGGGATGGAAGTGACAGCGGTGAAGTTAAACCCCCGACGCCCCACCGCTGGTGCTGGCCTCCGTCTACTGCAAGACCGGCGCAATGGAGACCTCTGGCCTGCGGAAACTGGCTGCTCTCCCGGACGCCGTGGTGGCTGTTGGTGACCTTAACGCCCGCCACCGCGTTGCTCGGAGCTCATACAACAATGTTTACGGGAATAAACTCTTCGGGACCACCCCCAATGGCCTCCAGGTGCTCATTCCGCCGACCCACACCCACCAACACTACAGCGGCAAGTACGCAGCCAGCATCCTGGACTACGGACTCACCAACCGGGACCTCGAGCACGAGATAACCGTGGATCCACTCTCTTCATCCCCCTCCGACCACGCACCCTGGACTGTCACCCTAACCGACATCAGCATCGCCCCAACAACCGAGCGGATAACATATACACCAACGGTAGACTATCAGCGTCTGGCAACAGCCCTCCAGGATACCGAGGACGTCGACAATCAGCCCCCACCGCTATCAACCATCGCCGAAGATCCTGCCAAAGCGTTATCTGTGTTCACTGCAGCCTTACAGGCACAGACCTTCAATGCCACGGTTGTGAGGACAATAACGCCGCGCCGGAAGACACTCCTCACACCAGAACTGGCCGCCATGAGAAGGGAACGACAAGCAGCAGGCCAAACATGGAAGGCAAATCCCTCCCCAGATACGCGCCGGTCGTACAACAGTGCAGCCCGCCGATTCCGCCAAGCCATCCACCATCACCGCCGCCAGAGAGTCGATGGGCTGTTGAGAAAGTTTGAAGGAGACCGCGGCATGTGGAAATATTACCACCAGGTGACAAAGCCACCCCCATCGCCAATGCCACCACTCCGCCACGACAACAACTGGTGCTTCACCGCAGCAGCAAAGGCAGAAGCCCTGGCGGCGACATTTGAGGGCCGAATGCAGCCAAACCCAGTAGCCGCCTCAGCCGCAGTCAGACCGGCACAACCTGACCCCCAGCCACCCGGCGATGAGCCCTCCTGGCCTGCGCGGGGCGCCGCCGGGTCGTGTGAGCCGCTGGGTCGGAAAACGGCGGTCCCACCTGCTGGCCCCCAGCCGCGTGGCAATGATCCCTCCTGGCCTGCACAGAATGCCGCCAGGTCGTGTGAGCCACTGAGATAGAGGCCCTGCCGCTGCTGGCGCTGCGCCACATTACACCGTCTAGGGCGAAGAGACTGCGAAAGCAACATGGGCTGAGGACGCTGCGAGACCTGGCATCGCTGCACCCGCCCACCGTCCTCAGCGACTTACTGCCGCACCTCGGACCATGGCGTGCCGTCGAGGCCGTCACTGACGCCAGGGTGAGTCCAATCATCAAAAAACTTCGCGCCGCGTCTCATTCCTCGTCAAACGCGCATCGCGGAGGCAGTGAATATCCTTGAATGAACGCGCTCATAGACTTACCCCCCGGCTCTATCAACCTTGACAGATGATGCTCGTGCACGAGACCGCCACACTCTCCGCGGAGGCGACAGGAGCTTTTGCAGCGGCCGCCTGCCCTCGCTCTGCCCTCGTGCTCCAAAATAGAAAGAAAGAGACGGAGAAAGAGTGAATGTGGTTTTCATTGGAAAGAATGAATGTGGCTTTCAATGGGAAGAGTGTAAACCGTTGTATGTAAGAAGAGATAATGGCCTTGTTGGCTGAGCGATTAGCGAAGCCAGTTACTCCAGTGGGATTGAAAAGTTTTGTCTGTGTGTCCGCACTACTCCTCCCAAACGGCTCAGCCGATCGGAACGAGATTTTGCAGGGTTCATAGGTATATCCTTGGCTCGCCACACGCAAAAATGCAGCCCTCTAACTCAAATAATTCAGTCGTACCAACGAAAAAACACTAAAAAAACGGCAGAAAAAGTGCAAATTTTTAGTGACTTTACATTTCAGAGACATTTGCACATGGTTTAGTATGTTTTAGAAGGTGCTCATGACGAAAATGAAATCAATTTCTACCCCTGACACTAGTTTTAACTGCGAATGGGCTACCTCGACCCGAATTTACTAACATAATTAACTTCGACCCTTCATCTTGAAAAAAAGGGGTCGACACTAAAACAATTTATTGCAGATTTCGATAGGTCTCGGCAAGACCTTTTCAGGGAGGGGTCGGAAGGGGGGTCTAGGAGCCCGACTCCACCAGTTGGCCGAATCTGGATCTTGAAAAAAGGGGGTCGTCCGACTAAAAAATTTTATTGCAGATTTCGATAGGTCTCGGCAAGACCTTTCCAAAGAGGGGTCGGAAGGGGGGTCTAGGAGCCTGACTTCATGTATTGTGAAAATTGGTGCAACGGCCATGTTTTGCACATTAACTTTGGCACAGTAGAAACTCACACAAGAGCGGGCCTCAGTCATGATGTTACATCAATAAGTTTGCGCCTTACCTCCGCGGGTTATGAGATGCGAGGACCGAAGGTCCGACAGACGGCCTCCGATTGGGCCCAGCCAGGTCTGGTGCGAGGGCCGAAGAAGGCCCGAGAAGAATCCGCCGGGAGGCCAAGCTGGTATCGGCCGCTGTCAAACTGAATTGCCGGCGCAGCGAAGCGGAGCTGCCTACTCGGTTCGACGGAAGGCCGCGCCCCAGTTTGTATACTTCGACCATTTATCGCGTAGTGCACTACTCATTGCCTCAATAAACCCTTAAGACAGCTTGCCGAAGGCAAGCAGGGAAGCGCCGCAGGCCAAGGTAGGTGTAACACCAGGCGTGGATTGTCGAAACTGGCGCAGCATCGCGAAGCCTGTTACGACAAGACACGGTCTGGCGTAAACCTACCTTGTAAACAGTGACAGAGAGAGAGGGAGAGAGAGTGAATGTGGTTTCGAATGGAAAGAATGGATGTGGCTTTGAAAGGAAAGAGTGTATGCTCCAAATTTGAACCCCCAGAGATGAAAGTTGTCCATGTAGCGCAAAATACCCAAATCCGTGTTTTTACTCCAAAAGTTGAACTAAAATTACCCGCAACTAAGCCAATAATTTTTTTCAGGACCTGGAAATTTGGCAAAAGACTTCCCTTTAGGTTTCTAACAAGCCCACAAAATATCAGGAGAATCGGAGGTCATGGAGAGGTGTGGCTTTTCTTATTTGATATTGCTCTATGAGGAAAGCCGCCCAGCCGCAAGAAAGTAACACCACCTACCGGAGAAAAATGGAGGCAGGGAAGGAGGCACGGAAGGAGGAGGGCCATGGGAGCCGCCCCCAGCGCCCCTTGCCAGCCGAGTCCAAAAACATCAGTAAGTAGACCTCACCAAGTCCCTTGCCGTAATGGTAGTCCCCCGCTAGGTTCGAGGATGCCTGCAGTTCACTGGCAGCCCTAAACATGACGCAGCATAACTGGACGACGATCAAAGAATGGGCCACAGGTGGCTGCAGTCAACAAGTCTGACAATGTTTTTTTCCTTCTTCTAGTGATGGGGACGTTGGCTGTCGCGGAGACGGTGGTGGCGGCCACCCTGGCGGTCCGCCTAAGGTGAGGTCTTTGAACGCAATGCAAGGACTCGGCCAGATATTTCAGTCACTCCAACCCGCAGACCAAAATTTAGGATTGGGTCACGGAATCAGTTCAAAGTGTGTTGATTCAACGGGTATCGCTAACACGTACCAGTGGATTGGAAAGCTCAAATGATACCTGGGCTATTCATAAATTTCTTCATTCGACAGATTCAGCATGAATATGTCGCTTCCGTTATTTTTTGGCTGAGCGATTAGCGAAGCCAGTTACTTCACTGGGGTTGAAAAACTTTTCCTGTCTGTCTGTGTGTCCGCACTACTCCTCCTGAACGGCTCGGCCGATCTGGCTGAGATTTTGCAGGGTTATTAGGGATGTCCTTGGCTCGCCACACGCCCAATTGCAGCTTTCTATCACAATCCAATCAGTTGTACCAACAAAAAAACACTGAAAAAAAGGCAGAAAAAGTGGAACTTTTATGTGAGTTTTCATTTTAGAGACATTTTGACATGGTTGCGCATGGTTTGGAAGGTGCCATTATGACCCCTGGCCAAAGCGTCAACCACGTAGGGGCTGCCCCGTCTAGAATATTCTAATATAATATACTTCGACGATTCATCACGTAGTGCACTACTCATTGCCTCAATGAACCTTAAAACAGCTTGCCGAAGGCAAGCAGGAAGCGCCGCAGGCCAAGATAGGTGTAACGCCAGGCGTGGATTGTCGAAAGTGGCGCAGCATCGCGAAGCCTGTAACGACAAGACACGGTCTGGCGTAAACCTACCTTGTTATTGGCTAAGCGATTAGCGAAGCCAGTTACTCCAGTGGGGTTGAAAAGCTTTGTCTGTCTGTCTGTCTGTCCGCACTACCTCCTAAACGGCTCGGCCGATCGAGACGAGATTTTGCAGGGTTGTTAGGTATATCCTTGGCTCGCCACACGCTTTCTATCTCATTCCATTCAGTCGTACTAACGAAAAAACACTAAAATAACAGGAAAAGTGGCGATACAGATCGGCAACTTTGGCCCGTCCCGTACATTTTTAATTTAACGAGTGTCGCCATTGTTCAACTCATACAAGCTTTAAACGTGGGTCTGGGTCAAAATGGACGTTATTTTCGTCATCAGCACCCTCAAAAACATAAGAACCAACGTTAAACTAAAAAAAAAAAAAATTGGTCCCCCCGGGATTTAAACCTGGGTCCAAACTTCTCAGATTTGCACGAAACCAGCACCGTTGGCTTTGTCTCGTCGCCCCGATTCCAAAAATACCCCTACATGCCCTTCTAGCAGTACCCGTTGCCAAAATCCTCATCAACCCCATACAGACCATGATGCACCTGCAGCGTCGCCCTCGCGGCGTTTTAGGTCAAAATGGATATTATTTTCGTCATCAGCTCAAAAACATAAGAAACAACGTTAAACTCAAAAAAAAAAAATTGGTCCCCCCGGGATTTGAACCTGGGTCCAAACTTCTCAAATTTGTTCGAAACCAGCACCGTTGGCTTTGTCTTGTCGCCCCGATTCCAAAAATACCCCTACATGCCCTTCTAGCTGTACCCGTTGCCGAGATCCTCCTCCAGCCCATGTAGACCATGATGCACCTGCAGCAGCCCCCGGGCCTCGGATCGGATTTGCTGCCACCGGGCGAAGCAAGGGGTCACCCAAGGAGGCTGCATACCAAATTTGGTGAAGATCGGACCACGGGAAGCCCTCGGACGGACGGACGAACGCACAGCAAGCATCATACTATATGCCCGTCCTTCGTATCTATTAAATACGGGACGGGCCAAACACGGGAGAAAAAGTGCAACTTTTTAGTGACTTTATATTTTAGAGACATTTTTACCTAGTTTCTTATGATTTTGAAGTTCCTGATGACGAAAATGAAATCAATTTCGACCCCTAAACATACTTTTAACTGCGTATTGGCTACCTCGGCCCGAACTTACTAACATAATCAACTTCGACCCTTCATCTTGAAAAAAGGAGGTCGACCGACTAAAATTTTTCAATTGCAGATTTCGATAGGTCTCGGCAAGACCTTTTCAAAGAGGGGTCGGAAGGGGGGTCTAGGAGCCCGACTTCATTAGTTGGCCGAATTAGGATCTTGAAAAATAGGGATCGACCGACTAAAAAATTTTATGGCGGATTTCGACAGGTCTCGGCAAGACCTTTTCAGAGAGGGGTCGGAAGAGGGGTCTAGGAGCCCGACTTCATTAGTTGGCCGAATCAGGATCTTGGAAAACGGAGATCGACCGACTAAAAAATTTTATTGCAGATTTCACGTGGTGCATTACTCAATGCCTCAAAAATCCTTGAGAATGGTCTCCGAAGGCAAGCAGGGAAGCGCCGCAGGCCAAGGTAGGTGTAACGCCAGGCGTGGATTGTCGTAACTGGCGCAGCATCGCGAAGCCTGTTATGATAAGACACGGTCTGACGTAAACCTACCTTGTAGTTAATTGTGTTTGCACATTTCTCGCTCGTACTTCTTCTTTTGTACGAGATGTAAAGAAGTCAGAGTTGCCTCACAGATTATTGTAGGTAGTCATTTGTCTGTCACAGGCAAATTTGTCCTAAAGTATAGCAACTGCCATTCCTACAATAGTTCACCTGAAATTTCAGCCAAATATGAGGTCATCTTAGAAACTCATTGGTTGAGCGATTAGCGAAACCAGTCACTTCACTGGGGTTGAATAACTTTTCCTTTCTGTCTGTGTGTCCGCACTACTCCTCCTGAACGGCTCGGCCGATCTGGCTGAGATTTTGCAGGGTTATTAGGTATGTCCTTGGCTCGCCACACGCCCAATTGCAGCTTTCTATCACAATCCAATCAGTCGTACCAACAAAAAAACACTGAAAAAAAGGCAGAAAAAGTGGAACTTTTATGTGAGTTTTCATTTTAGAGACATTTAGACATGGTTACGCATGGTTTGGAAGGTGCTGATGACGGTAATGAAATCCTTTATGACCCCTGACCAAAGTGTCAACCACGTAGGGGCTACCCCGTCTAGAATATTCTAATATAATATACTTCGACGATTCATCACGTGGTGCACTACTCATTGCCTCAATGAACCTAAAAACAGGTTGCCGAAGGCAAGCAGGTAGCGCCGCAGGCCAAGGTAGGTGTTACGCTAGGCGTAGATTGTCGAAACTGGCGCAGCATCGCGAAGCCTGTTACGACAAGACACGGTCTGGCGTAAACCTCCCTTGTTATTTGAAGGAACGGGATCTATTACAAGGTAGGTTTACGCCAGACCATGTCATGTCGTAACAGGCTTCGCGATGCTGCGCCAGTTTCGACAAACCACGCCTGGCGTTACACCTACCTTGGCCTGCGGCGCTCCCTGCTTGCCTTCAGCAACCTGTTTTAAGGGTTCATTGAGGCAATGAGTAGTGCACTACGTGATAAATGGTTGTAGTATACAAGCTGGGGCGCGCCCTTCCGTCGGACCGAGTAGGCAGCTCCGCTTCGCTGCGCCGGCAATTCAGTTTGACAGCGGCCGATACCAGCTTGGCCTGCCGGCGGATTCTTCTCGGGCCTTCGCATCGGCCTGGCTTGGCCCAATAGAGCATTCCAGTCGTTGCCGATCGAAGAACAAGAGGAAGAACAAAACCGGAAGCCGGGTGGAAAGAGAGTAAGTAGCGAGCCCGGTTTAAGGGGGAAATATTGAGAAATATGTTTTGTTCCTTTGCCAAAAAGCGTTTGGAAGAGACTGAAATTGCTTTTGAAAGAGGTACGCTTTGCCAAACTCTGCAAACTAATGCACTCGTACAGGTCTGTGAGGTTATGTAGCCGGTGCCATTTTCGGTTATGTTCTTCCTCTTATTCTTCGGTCGGCGACGACTAGAATGCTCTATCGGAGGCCGTCTCTCGGGCCTTCGGTCCTCGCACCTCATACCCCGTGGAGGTAAAGCGCAAACTTATTGATGTAACATCATGACTGAGGCCCTCTCTTGTGTTCCCACTGTGCCAAAGTTTATGTGCAAAACTTGGCCGTTGCACCAATGTTCACAATACATGAAGGCGGGCTCACAGAACCCCGTTCCGACCCCTCTTTGAAAAGGTCTTGATGAGACTTATCGAAATCTGCATCAAAAATTTTTAGTCAGTCGATCCCCTTTTTTCAAGATCCTGATTCGGCCAACTGATGAAATCGGGCTCCTTGGCCCCCCTTCCGACCCTTCTTTGAAAAGGTCTTGCTGAGACGTATCGAAATCTACAATAAAAAATTTTAGTCGGTCGACCCCCTTTTTTCAAGATCTAGATTCGGCCCACTGATGAAGTTGGGCTCCTAGACCCCCCTTCCGACCCATCCCTGAAAAAGTCTTGCGGACACCTATTGAAATCTGCAATAAATTTTTTTGGTCGACCCCCTTTTTTCAAGATAAAGGGTCGTACCAACGAAGCCAAGGATATACCTAACATCCCTGCAAAATCTCGTCTCGATCGGCCGTTCTGGAGGAGTAGTGCGGACACACAGACAGACAGACAAAACTTTTCAACCCCATCGGAGTAACTGGCTTTGCCAATCGCTCAGCCAAAAAGGCTAATTGATTATGTTAGTAAATTCGGGTCAAGGTAGCCAATTCGCAGTTAAAACTAATGTCAGGGGTAGAAATTGATTTCATTTTCGTCATAAGCACCTTCAAAAACATACGAAACATGAAAAAATGTCTCTAAAACGTATAGTCACTAAAAATTTGCATCGTTTTTTTCGTTGGTACGACTGAATCGTTTCAGGTGAACTATTGTAGGAATGGCAGTTGCTATACTTTAGGACAAATTTGCCTGTGACAGACAAATGACTACCTACAATAATCTGTGAGGCAACTCTGACTTCTTTACATCTCGTACAAAAGAAGAAGTACGAGCGAGAAATGTGCAAACACAATTAACTACAAGGTAGGTTTACGTCAGACCGTGTCTTATCATAACAGGCTTCGCGATGCTGCGCCAGTTACGACAATCCACGCCTGGCGTTACACCTACCTTGGCCTGCGGCGCTTCCCTGCTTGCCTTCGGAGACCATTCTCAAGGATTTTTGAGGCATTGAGTAATGCACCACGTGAAATCTGCAATAAAACTTTTTAGTCGGTCGATCTCCGTTTTCCAAGATCCTGATTCGGCCAACTAATGAAGTCGGGCTCCTAGACCCCTCTTCCGACCCCTCTCTGAAAAGGTCTTGCCGAGACCTGTCGAAATCCGCCATAAAATTTTTTAGTCGGTCGATCCCTATTTTTCAAGATCCTAATTCGGCCAACTAATGAAGTCGGGCTCCTAGACCCCCCTTCCGACCCCTCTTTGAAAAGGTCTTGCCGAGACCTATCGAAATCTGCAATTGAAAAATTTTAGTCGGTCGACCTCCTTTTTTCAAGATGAAGGGTCGAAGTTGATTATGTTAGTAAGTTCGGGCCGAGGTAGCCAATACGCAGTTAAAAGTATGTTTAGGGGTCGAAATTGATTTCATTTTCGTCATCAGGAACTTCAAAATCATAAGAAACTAGGTAAAAATGTCTCTAAAATATAAAGTCACTAAAAAGTTGCACTTTTTCTCCCGTGTTTGGCCCGTCCCGTATTTAATAGATACGAAGGACGGGCATATAGTATGATGCTTGCTGTGCGTTCGTCCGTCCGTCCGAGGGCTTCCCGTGGTCCGATCTTCACCAAATTTGGTATGCAGCCTCCTTGGGTGACCCCTTGCTTCGCCCGGTGGCAGCAAATCCGATCCGAGGCCCGGGGGCTGCTGCAGGTGCATCATGGTCTACATGGGCTGGAGGAGGATCTCGGCAACGGGTACAGCTAGAAGGGCATGTAGGGGTATTTTTGGAATCGGGGCGACAAGACAAAGCCAACGGTGCTGGTTTCGAACAAATTTGAGAAGTTTGGACCCAGGTTCAAATCCCGGGGGGACCAATTTTTTTTTTTTGAGTTTAACGTTGTTTCTTATGTTTTTGAGCTGATGACGAAAATAATATCCATTTTGACCTAAAACGCCGCGAGGGCGACGCTGCAGGTGCATCATGGTCTGTATGGGGTTGATGAGGATTTTGGCAACGGGTACTGCTAGAAGGGCATGTAGGGGTATTTTTGGAATCGGGGCGACGAGACAAAGCCAACGGTGCTGGTTTCGTGCAAATCTGAGAAGTTTGGACCCAGGTTTAAATCCCGGGGGGACCAATTTTTTTTTTTTTTTTTAGTTTAACGTTGTTTCTTATGTTTTTGAGGGTGCTGATGACGAAAATAACGTCCATTTTGACCCAGACCCACGTTTAAAGCTTGTATGAGTTGAACAATGGCGACACTCGTTAAATTAAAAATGTACGGGACGGGCCAAAGTTGCCGATCTGTATCGCCACTTTTCCTGTTATTTTAGTGTTTTTTCGTTAGTACGACTGAATGGAATGAGATAGAAAGCGTGTGGCGAGCCAAGGATATACCTAACAACCCTGCAAAATCTCGTCTCGATCGGCCGAGCCGTTTAGGAGGAGTAGTGCGGACAGACAGACAGACAGACAAAGCTTTTCAACCCCACTGGAGTAACTGGCTTCGCTAATCGCTTAGCCAATAACAAGGTAGGTTTACGCCAGACCGTGTCTTGTCGTTACAGGCTTCGCGATGCTGCGCCACTTTCGACAATCCACGCCTGGCGTTACACCTATCTTGGCCTGCGGCGCTTCCTGCTTGCCTTCGGCAAGCTGTTTTAAGGTTCATTGAGGCAATGAGTAGTGCACTACGTGATGAATCGTCGAAGTATATTATATTAGAATATTCTAGACGGGGCAGCCCCTACGTGGTTGACGCTTTGGCCAGGGGTCATAATGGCACCTTCCAAACCATGCGCAACCATGTCAAAATGTCTCTAAAATGAAAACTCACATAAAAGTTCCACTTTTTCTGCCTTTTTTTCAGTGTTTTTTTGTTGGTACAACTGATTGGATTGTGATAGAAAGCTGCAATTGGGCGTGTGGCGAGCCAAGGACATCCCTAATAACCCTGCAAAATCTTAGCCAGATCGGCCGAGCCGTTCAGGAGGAGTAGTGCGGACACACAGACAGACAGGAAAAGTTTTTCAACCCCAGTGAAGTAACTGGCTTCGCTAATCGCTCAGCCAAAAAATAACGGAAGCGACATATTCATGCTGAATCTGTCGAATGAAGAAATTTATGAATAGCCCAGGTATCATTTGAGCTTTCCAATCCACTGGTACGTGTTAGCGATACCCGTTGAATCAACACACTTTGAACTGATTCCGTGACCCAATCCTAAATTTTGGTCTGCGGGTTGGAGTGACTGAAATATCTGGCCGAGTCCTTGCATTGCGTTCAAAGACCTCACCTTAGGCGGACCGCCAGGGTGGCCGCCACCACCGTCTCCGCGACAGCCAACGTCCCCATCACTAGAAGAAGGAAAAAAACATTGTCAGACTTGTTGACTGCAGCCACCTGTGGCCCATTCTTTGATCGTCGTCCAGTTATGCTGCGTCATGTTTAGGGCTGCCAGTGAACTGCAGGCATCCTCGAACCTAGCGGGGGACTACCATTACGGCAAGGGACTTGGTGAGGTCTACTTACTGATGTTTTTGGACTCGGCTGGCAAGGGGCGCTGGGGGCGGCTCCCATGGCCCTCCTCCTTCCGTGCCTCCTTCCCTGCCTCCATTTTTCTCCGGTAGGTGGTGTTACTTTCTTGCGGCTGGGCGGCTTTCCTCATAGAGCAATATCAAATAAGAAAAGCCACACCTCTCCATGACCTCCGATTCTCCTGATATTTTGTGGGCTTGTTAGAAACCTAAAGGGAAGTCTTTTGCCAAATTTCCAGGTCCTGAAAAAAATTATTGGCTTAGTTGCGGGTAATTTTAGTTCAACTTTTGGAGTAAAAACACGGATTTGGGTATTTTGCGCTACATGGACAACTTTCATCTCTGGGGGTTCAAATTTGGAGCATACACTCTTTCCTTTCAAAGCCACATCCATTCTTTCCATTCGAAACCACATTCACTCTCTCTCCCTCTCTCTCTGTCACTGTTTACAAGGTAGGTTTACGCCAGACCGTGTCTTGTCGTAACAGGCTTCGCGATGCTGCGCCAGTTTCAACAATCCACGCCTGGTGTTACACCTACCTTGGCCTGCGGCGCTTCCTGCTTGCCTTCGGCAAGCTGTCTTAAGGGTTTATTGAGGCTATGAGTAGTGCACTACGCGATAAATGGTCGAAGTATACAAACTGGGGCGCGGCCTTCCGTCGAACCGAGTAGGCAGCTCCGCTTCGCTGCGCCGGCAATTCAGTTTGACAGCGGCCGATACCAGCTTGGCATCCCGGCGGATTCTTCTCGGGCCTTCTTCGGCCCTCGCACCAGACCTGGCTGGGCCCAATCGGAGGCCGTCTGTCGGACCTTCGGTCCTCGCATCTCATAACCCGCGGAGGTAAGGCGCAAACTTATTGATGTAACATCATGACTGAGGCCCGCTCTTGTGTGAGTTTCTACTGTGCCAAAGTTAATGTGCAAAACATGGCCGTTGCACCAATTTTCACAATACATGAAGTCAGGCTCCTAGACCCCCCTTCCGACCCCTCTTTGGAAAGGTCTTGCCGAGACCTATCGAAATCTGCAATAAAATTTTTTAGTCGGACGACCCCCTTTTTTCAAGATCCAGATTCGGCCAACTGGTGGAGTCGGGCTCCTAGACCCCCCTTCCGACCCCTCCCTGAAAAGGTCTTGCCGAGACCTATCGAAATCTGCAATAAATTGTTTTAGTGTCGACCCCTTTTTTTCAAGATGAAGGGTCGAAGTTAATTATGTTAGTAAATTCGGGTCGAGGTAGCCCATTCGCAGTTAAAACTAGTGTCAGGGGTAGAAATTGATTTCATTTTCGTCATGAGCACCTTCTAAAACATACTAAACCATGTGCAAATGTCTCTGAAATGTAAAGTCACTAAAAATTTGCACTTTTTCTGCCGTTTTTTTAGTGTTTTTTCGTTGGTACGACTGAATTATTTGAGTTAGAGGGCTGCATTTTTGCGTGTGGCGAGCCAAGGATATACCTATGAACCCTGCAAAATCTCGTTCCGATCGGCTGAGCCGTTTGGGAGGAGTAGTGCGGACACACAGACAAAACTTTTCAATCCCACTGGAGTAACTGGCTTCGCTAATCGCTCAGCCAACAAGGCCATTATCTCTTCTTACATACAACGGTTTACACTCTTCCCATTGAAAGCCACATTCATTCTTTCCAATGAAAACCACATTCACTCTTTCTCCGTCTCTTTCTTTCTATTTTGGAGCACGAGGGCAGAGCGAGGGCAGGCGGCCGCTGCAAAAGCTCCTGTCGCCTCCGCGGAGAGTGTGGCGGTCTCGTGCACGAGCATCATCTGTCAAGGTTGATAGAGCCGGGGGGTAAGTCTATGAGCGCGTTCATTCAAGGATATTCACTGCCTCCGCGATGCGCGTTTGACGAGGAATGAGACGCGGCGCGAAGTTTTTTGATGATTGGACTCACCCTGGCGTCAGTGACGGCCTCGACGGCACGCCATGGTCCGAGGTGCGGCAGTAAGTCGCTGAGGACGGTGGGCGGGTGCAGCGATGCCAGGTCTCGCAGCGTCCTCAGCCCATGTTGCTTTCGCAGTCTCTTCGCCCTAGACGGTGTAATGTGGCGCAGCGCCAGCAGCGGCAGGGCCTCTATCTCAGTGGCTCACACGACCTGGCGGCATTCTGTGCAGGCCAGGAGGGATCATTGCCACGCGGCTGGGGGCCAGCAGGTGGGACCGCCGTTTTCCGACCCAGCGGCTCACACGACCCGGCGGCGCCCCGCGCAGGCCAGGAGGGCTCATCGCCGGGTGGCTGGGGGTCAGGTTGTGCCGGTCTGACTGCGGCTGAGGCGGCTACTGGGTTTGGCTGCATTCGGCCCTCAAATGTCGCCGCCAGGGCTTCTGCCTTTGCTGCTGCGGTGAAGCACCAGTTGTTGTCGTGGCGGAGTGGTGGCATTGGCGATGGGGGTGGCTCTTAAAGCTCCAGCTGTCGCCTGGCTTCTTCCATCCAGCTCTTCGTAAGTCCTTGTTCAATATGCTCCATCGTTTTACGTAAACACCATTGTTGATCCTACAAAATTAAGATAAATGACAATAAGGACAGAAATTTATCAAACAATTTTTTGTAAATGAAATACTGACTTTTGGTAAAATGTCGAGATAACGGCGCAGAATATCTTGGGCACTAAAAACCGAAGCCATTTGACAAGCTTGGGTGTTGTCCTGAACAGCTGCATCCAAAACCATCACTAGACTAGTAAATAATGTTGGAGAACAGTCTACGTGATAATTATTTCTAGTCAAAAGTTTTCTAAACTGCTTTTTCATTGCATCAGTATTTCTTAGGGCACTAAAATGATTTTTTTAAAAAGACAAACCCTCTGGCAGGAGAGTACTTATATTTCGAAATGGACAAAAGTTTAGACACCTGCCTGGAGTTTGCATGTTTATAGTGGGCAAAGCACCATGCAACAAGCGCAAAAGTTATACCCTCCGTTTTTGCGTGAATGCAGGCATTCAAGTACTGCAGGATTTCCATGCCAGTATACGCCTTGAGCACAGATTTTGTCATTGCTCAACTCATGTCGATAGTAAAGCAATTGAAGGGCACAACATGGGACTTGGTAACCTCTGTAAATCGGGCATTAGTCCTAGCAAGCCAATAGTAGATTTCATGTTCATGATGGTCATTGCAGGCGCACTCAGCACTTGCTACTGGTGGCTTCCCGTTATCTTTGATAACTAAACAATAGTTGTAGACATCTTTCTGAGGAGCCCATGGCACTTTTTGAACTAGGGAACCTGAGAACAAAAGGAAAAAAAAGTACAATTCATAATTTTCTGTAATAACTAACATGTTATAAATGGAAATAAGATAATTTCTATTACCTGTGCTGTCGAGACCTGCAATTAGTTTGTTAGTAGGATTGGACAGATTGTAGGCCAGCTTGGCCATGTTTGTTGTACTCCAAGCTACTCGGAACGGAAAACGGCTCAGCATGTACACAGAGTTCTGGGTTCGATAGAGACAGAGTATAGAAGCACATCTTCGGATCACTCACCGTAAGGCCGCGGCATCCTGGGAATTGAGAGGTTCACCTCCCTGTAGCTGCGACCTACATAGTCCGGGAGGTCCACGGTGGGCCGTGATGGCCTAGCCGGCGAGATAGCAGCAGCAGGATCAGCAGGACCAGCAGGAATAAGGTCTGGATCGGGTCCGTTGTCTTCATTGCTGTTGATAGCTTCACCTTCTAGTACAAGAGCAGTCCACAGATCCTTGCCCTTGTCATTTTCACAATTGTTCTCACTTGACAATTTTTGGAGTTGGTTTAAGGAAAGCACATTATGAAAACTGCCTGCCTTCAGGTCAGAGGGATTTTCAGTGTGCTTCTTGAACAGCTGATCTCTCTGCAGGGATTTGAGCGCAACGTGTCTCACATTCTGTCTCATATTGATCCTATGCCCGGCTCTAATTTGCAATCCCATGGGATCATTCTGGCTGTGCTCATGGTGTCCCTCATCTAGAAAAGGAAAAGATACATGTGTTTCAAGGGGAAAATTGATGAGTAGACACATACAACTTCTTACACATTAGTAGTATAGTCATATAAGTTATATAAAAAAGCTTGGGCAATTTAAACATGCAATCAAGTCACAAAAGTCACAAACAAAACACAGCCATGCATAAATTTTGAACTTCAGAAGCGCACTATAAATCTAAAAAACAAACACGATGGCATCAATTGGATTGTAAGTTAATACGACAATGGCACCTGTTCAGTAATAAAAAATACAAATACAAAAATACAAAAAAAAAAAAGGTTATAAATATAGAAATTTAGAAGTGCTCTTATGAAAATGAAGATATTAGTAAAACCAAAAAAAAAAAAAAAAAAAAAAATTACCAACGCCAGAGAAATTACATTTAATGTAATTTCAGGACAGTACAGAGAAGTAATTTAGACAGCTTGGAGAAATGAGAAGACAAGTGTTATACCACTTTTGTATTCAGGAGAAGCTTCTTTTTTTTTCAGGGAAAAGTTTCTATACTTTTAATTTTTAACTCAATTTAGCAACATGAAAATTAAGCTTTCAAAAACCTTGCAATGAAAATCTTAATTCACAGGGTGATATGACCAAACTTAGGAATAAACACCATAACCCATACCCGTAAATTCTCACTCCTCACATGGGGAAATGTACGTGAATAACAGTAGAGATAATGCAAGCCACCATTGAAAGAATACCGCAAATCCATTGGTACCAATC
>CM060091.1:10711755-10767641 GCA_030522485.1 Stenchaetothrips biformis
CGAAGATTAAGGCGCCCTCGCCGACACGGATACGTACACAGAAATATTATTCAATTACAGGAATAAAATTTTACAAACTTGATTTTTGTGTTTTTCTCGACGAAAATTTGGTTTACAACCTCAGCGAGGCAGGACAATTGTCGACCCCGACAACGAATTAAAGCTAAAGGTCAAATATGTACTGGAACAAGATTAAAAGTTTTAGGATTAAAATTAAGTTTAAAAGTATACACGAATAACAAGTTTAAAAATCGGGCCACAAAAGGAAGGTACAAGATCCGTGCTGAACAAACAAACAAGGTTACAAATCGAGTGTTCCACCATTATGATTGCACTGGGTACACAAAAGGCAGTTTGTTAACAAAGTAAAGCCTAAACGAGTTAAGCAACCGAACGGTACGCAGAACAGTGGTGATACCAGACAATTGGAATCCGAGAGTTGACTCTAATTATTTTTCATCAAACAAGGCTAAATCTACTCCTAGTACTATTAACTGTTTTTTTTTGTATTTTTTTTTTCCTAATCTAGTACTTATGCAACGAAATTATGTGCTAGAATGGCAAACTTATGCAATTAATTGAGCAAGGATGCGACTGAACATAATGTGTACATTGGACATTCGGTACTCTATGGATGTTAAAAGACAGTTGGTCACGAGCACAACGAAAATTTACAACAATACGGACAGTGTGAGAAATAACTCGCTGGAAAACTAAACATAAGAGTCACAGGGAAACAAAAACTTAAGCATATACAGGTTTTTTTTCTTTTAAGCGCTCTTTCTTCATTTTAGACTTTTAACATTAAGGTCACATGGCTATAAATCTAGTGCTTATTCTAGGTCTAAACCCTATTCTCTCTCTTCTCGCTCGCAAGCTACCGGGCAGGGACTATTACCCCCGCGTGACTTATCTGGGCACTGCTCTCATGCTGACAAAGGGGCCGATTCTTCATCCCTTTGGAGACGCCGAACGATGGGCCAACACCGCTCTTGGCTTCAAAGAAAACCGCGGTGGGCTGCGGCAGGGTGATACCTGGCCGCAGCTCGCGCTACTCTTGTATAGCTAGCGAGTTTTTGCGCTTGGACTTTTGCCAACACTACGAATTCGAAATATATTTTTGAATTTTGTAGAGTGTAGTGTGGCCGACTTCCTTCTCACACCCTCGGCTAAAGCAGAGCGCGCCAAACACCTTCTCTGCTTGTCCGACTTCCTCGTAATACGACTCAGTTTGGGCAGCCGTGGCCTCAGCCAACGCCTGTGCCTCCTCATAAAAATGACTTGGCATGTGAGAGGAGTTATGAAGGCATGGTGATCCGGACAACTGGTAGTCATGGAGTAGACCTCTGGATGGACTTCCCCGTCGTCGTTGTTCCTCGAGGAGTAAGTCACACGGGAGTTTATTGTCCCTGGCACTACGGTGCCTGCTGAGCACCCTACTCTAAAACACTACTGAAAATACAGGAAATAGAGAGAAAAATTATGATTAACTTATCTTCTAAATGGGACTTTATATATACCTCACAGTCTAGCTGCCGCGCGTTGGCGCATGCTTTGCAGTTCAATTTCGTTCTCATCTAACTGGCCCGTGGCCCTAGTTGCCTGGGGGGGGCTTTCAGCATTTGCTGGCCCAGCAAAGCCGGTAACTACGCGCTTGCCGCATTTCCAGCACAGGGAAATGATTCCTGTCTTGAGATTAATGTAGTAACATAAAGCCGCTATGGCTGCCAACCAAATAAGAGCAAATATTATCGTTTCAATCCAGCCGCTTTTATAAATTTCTAGCTTATGCCATTTGGGTTCAGTGTCGGCAAAAGGAGCAACTGTCGCTAGTTTAAGCGGCGGCAGAGTAACATTTTCAGCGATAAGTGCAGGAACATGGTCCTTAGGTACGAACACTTCTAACAATGAGAAATTTCCTATTTCAGTCCAGGAGTTGTCCACTTTAACTAAATCATTTACATGTTGAGGAATGGCGCACGCGCTTCCTGCTGGAATGAGCGTGCGTTCTCCCGCTCGCTTTTCAACTAAAGTACAATGACAAGGCAGGGTAATTTCATGCCGACCTGAAGTTATCACATCAACCGTACGGAGTAACGCATTATCACAAAGCACATGAAGCTCTGAAGAGGGATTTAGAATAGAAAACTTATCCTCGCCTATATACTGCACTGTCGGCTCGGACTGCTGAATACAATTTACATGACAATGTTGCTGAAGTTCGTCGATTTGCATTCCAACCAAAATTTTATGAATACAATTTGTTATTTCGTTATTATCACTAATCCTGGGTAAAACTTTGACAAACCTGGTACCTAGTTCATTATGATCATTCAACGGACGTACCGATTCTCCGTCCGTAGCAATGGTTACAGTCTTCCTAAGGATATCACAAGTTTGAGAGTTTAACAAGAATTTAAGCGGTTTAATGGCGAAAATTCCCCATTTGTGAATTGCTGAAGTTATTGGCACTGTTAACGTTATATTTAGAGCGGTCTGACTAACAAGATGACAACGAGCTGAATTTAGTAAGTAGTATAGGTCAATTTGAGTAGGGGGGATAGCAAGTGTTAAATCTCCTGCTTTGAGCAAAATATTCTTTTGTGTCAAAATCCGTACTAGCTCGGTTTCAGCTACTGCCAGTCTGTCTAAACGGCCTGATTGGCAAGAATGATAAACCGTTGTCATCGCCATTAGGTGGCTTTGGAGTAGCTGGATTATAGTTTGAAGTTGCATTACCATGAGATTTTTATGGGAGATAATCGCGCCATCAGTTGCTGATTGCGCCATTGATTGTGCCAATACATTATACGCAATGGAGAATTTTGACGTCATTTCTTGAAGAGACCTTGACAAACCCTGGATTTGAACCGCATGGGTATTTACAACAGGTATGAGTTGAGCCGTCTTATTTCGCAAACTCTGAACGTCCTGACCAAGGGAATTGAGGTTGGAAATTACATCGTTGACCATTTCTACAGTTGCCGTGCCTTCAATAAAAGATCTAATTTTTCCTATGAGCGGGATCAGTGCTCTCCTTTGCCTTGGAGCTACTGGTCCTAATTTTCTAAAAATCATTGAGAGTTCTGTGATAATTTTCTGGCTGACATCTTTGAGGTGTTCTATCACATTACATATATCTTTGCTTGACTTAACGTCGTCACAGGAGAGTTCATCTTTGCTCTGAGGTACTGTCATTGAAGGCAAGTTTGCTACTAGGTTAATTTGGATAAGATCATGAGCTACAAGGTACTGAGGTTGAGATATTATTTGAAGACCTTTGGACTGGAGGACTTCTACTCCACCAGTGTCGTTTTGGCTTGACGGCTGCCAAATGGCCGCCAAGGTCAGTAAACACCACCACCACCAAGACATATCTAAAATAGAGACAAAGTCTATTGTTAATTTTTACATCAGGACCATTTACGTTGGAAAAGAATGGTATTCTGATCAGCTGAAGAATTTTGTTATTATATTTTTCTAAAGAATATTTAACAAAGGGAAATAAACTATAAAGGCGGAAAGCCAAGAGAAGAGGACTGCTAGAGTCGTCAAGAGATTCTACAAATGATACATATATATCGTTACTGGAGTATATTTAAATGTGACTTGCAGAATATCAATAATTATCGGCAACGGAATTTGGTCTAAGCCTGCTGAGATCTCAGGCATAGCAATCTGCGTGAGATTGTGATGATACATGAAGTCTCTAAGAGCTATCAGTGAATTTTCTATGTCAGCAATTTTTGGTTTTTGGAATGATCGGTGCTTTGTGATTAAGTTAAAAATGAATCTATTATTTCGCCAAATGGGCACTACACCTCCGATTTTCCTAGGTGAATTTACAATTTCGTCCCGGAGATTAAACATATTTTGGAAAGCTACCGCAATACCACGCCCCATTTGGGCGTCATATGCAATACAGTGAACAAGGGAAACGTGCTGAGGGCACGAAAATAAATCCCCTTTTATATGGATTAGCTGCATCTTTAAATCCTGTAATGGAGAAATAAAGACAGTCGTTACAGAACAAAATGGCAAAGCAGAAAAACGGTCAGCGCACCAACATCAACAGAATGCAATGAGTTTTACAACGATGAATTTTTCCATTTAGTTAAATATACCGGTTATGCAATGCTGGGAGAAAAAACGTAATTAAAAATAATGTGTTGGTAAAATTATAATATCCATGACAAGGTGGAGGTGAACGCCCTCGTGAGATGTTTTTCCTACGGAGGGAGATCGATAATGGTGTTTGTCAGCCGGGATGTTAAATTTTTCCCGCGCGCCCGACGTTCATTTGTCGGCCAGTCGACTGCCTGCTGCGCGGCTAGCACATCCTACCGTTGCCAACCGGCAGCACGAGGGAACAAACGCGAAGTGGCTGCTGCTAAGGCTTAACGACGTGATGGTGCAAGTGAAAAATGTATTACTATGTAGGGGAACGCGGTTTGTTTATATGTGAACAATGAGGTTCATGGTGAGTGGTGTGGAAGGCATGTTGAAAAGTAGTTCAATTAGTTTATGTTGGTATGAAGAATGTTGTTGATGCCGGTTTCAAGTTACCCGGGAAGCAGTTCTTATTGCTTACGTAGCAGTTCTCACGGTTTGGAACGTGGTTAGTAGTCGTTTCGCATGGTAGTGGTCTGTTTGTGGTAAAAGGTGTCTTGAAGATTGGAAGACAAAGGAAAGAAAATTATATAACTTATATATATCGAAAGATGGAGCTGAAGTTTTGGAGTTACTATACCATGATAGTGGCCGGTTATCAACGGTCCCTGTGTTGCCCGTGTTTGGGGCTATGTCTACAGCAAGGGCGTGAGCGCCCTTACTTCACCATCGCTACTGCTGCAAGGAAGGGTTCGCTCTACATTTGCGAGCCACTACTTGAGGGCGAAGACGAGGCAGCTCGCAAATGCTGGCTGTGCAACTTGACCTGTTCCGTGAGTGATTTTCCGTGGTCTGAGAGTCTGAGTGTTTTATTACCTTCCACCTGAGCTGACTTATCCTATTCCCTTTTTTTTTTTTTTTTTTTTTTTGTACAACTTCAGTATGCCTTTGAATCGGCAAATGGAGCCCTTGTTCCGGTCCCATTAGAGGCTACCAACTACGAAGTACTCCCCTCGGCCGTAAAAATGGAGCACGACGCGCCGGGCACCCCGCGCACCTCCGTGCCTGAAACCCGGGGGCCTAAGTGCACTGTGAATGTCCGCTCCGATCTGGAGGACTGGCCCCTCATGGCCCGATGGGCAATGAGGGCGCGCGTAGCGGTAGAAGATCTGGCGTTAATGGACATTAAGGTGGTTATTAAGGAGGAGACGGTTGATTTATATTAACTGGTATATATTGAATGTAAACGTCCTTTTGTCTTAAAAACTTAGTTGCTTGCTTCTGCACTGTATGAAATTAGTTTGTAGATAATAAATTCCGCGCCGTTTGTCGCCCTTAGTTTAACCAGTACCTGTTGTTTTGCTTGATTACCTACATGAAGTGTTGACTGCACTAGTGACCGGGGTGCTGAGGTTTGCACATTCTGTGTGGGTAGAAGGGGAATGGGACGCGACGCTTCTTAGCGGATCGAACATGGCGCCTGTCGTGCGACTCTGTATTGCTAACTATTTTGACGTAAACCTGCAGCATTTGCCACTGAGATTCTGTGGAAGCTGTTTCGCAGCCGTGCAAACCGCTGCCCCTAACACCTTGTACCACCGGTACGCCGTCGCGGCTCGCGAACGGCACGCGTTTGTATCTGTAGCGGTGGATCCCGCACTCGCTGGGACCTACCTCTGCTCACTATGCGACAGCTGCGTGTGTGTGAGTAATGCTACGAAACGAGAGTTTAGAATTTGATTTAATCTTTCCTTTTCAATGGTCAAATTTGTGTACTTACATGATCCGCTTTACCATAGGTAATTTATGTAAGTCAGTTTGAGGGTCCACCAACTTGTCCCTCCGGCCACCCCTGCGTCACCTGTCTGCAACCTGCAGCTGTGGCCGCTGCCGAAGGACAACCCACGCCTGACTTAAATTTTCCCGAACCAGCGGAGGCGGCGCCTATCGCCCCCGAGCCCGCCGAAACCATCAATGATCGAGTGACCCCTGACCATCTTGACTTCGATCTAAAGACAGAGATCAAGATGGAAGAAGTTGACCTGTCCGATTAAGTATTTCGACCTGTTTTGCCCTAATCCTCGCTAAATTTATTCCGCAGCGGTAGTACTTATTACTAATTATTGACTCTCAATTAATTCTCTATTATCTTTGTATTCCATGATCGCGATCTATTTATCCATTTTATTCACTTTGAGCTCCTAAATCCTATTTATTCTTTTCATTTACTTTGAGCTCTAACATTCTATATATTTATTTCAATTACTTGGAGCTCCTAAATTCCGTATAATCCTTTCAATTACTTGAGCTCTAAATGTCTATCCCTTTCAATTACTTTGAGCTCTAAAATTCTCTTACAATCACATGTTATAATGTCCCTGGGAAACCTAACCCCCAAATAGCTATCAGAGAAAGAAGAGTTAGAGACGGAGATATTAGGTTTTAATTACAGGAGCGGACTCGAAAAACAACCAATGGTCGAATTTATTCGTGTAGGCCTACACTAAAGGTAAAATACTATAGAGAATCTAGCTTGGACATTAAAACTCCCCAAAACTCTGTTACACTAATCTTATTAATCTAATGGATCCACAGTCTTTACTCTCAATATTAAAGTACAGTTAGAAAGTCCAAGTTAGGTCTAACGTATTTTGAATTCGAAAGAAAATTTATTTCTGCAATTTAATTGAGATTTGTCCACTTCTGTTTATTATAGCAGGTAAGGCAAAGGCTCTTTGTAGGTAAAAATCCAGATCCGGAGAGAGAATGATAACATTGCCAACAACATCTCTGCCGTAGCTCTGTATCATCAAGGATTTTTAGCTTACCTTCATCCGAACATATGCCTGAAGAAGAAGAAATAGAAGGAGACTTACGTTGCCTGGATTCGGCTCTCTCCCGACCCGACAACTTGGAGAGGACTATACCCGCCCCCTCGACATCAATCATAAGGACAGTAACATTATCAGTATTATTTCTCAAAAATTTAATTCTCTTTATTTTCCGCTTCATATGATTCACATGAGTCAATCGCAATCTTATCCTACCGCTGGGTTCTTTAAAGCTGATTACATACACTAATTTTGAAATTCTTTTCTTTACTACTCCCAATTTATACTTAGGTTGAAATTTAAAAGGATGAGCCTTTGTTGCTTTCCTTTCAATGAAAACAAAAACAGGTTGTCCTTTTTGAAAGGTTATGTCACTCTTATTCCTATCATATTTTTGTTTGTAAGTATTTCTTGCATATGCTTGTAATATTTGTGCTTGGCTGCGAATTAACTGGAGTGTTTTGATTCTTTGTTGTAGTGATTTGTGCTCTGGAAGGACTGATTTAAGTGTTGCGGGCTCTTCAAGAATTTTTCCAAAACATATTTGATGCGCACTAAGCTGTGTTGACAAGTTTGGAGATTTGTTAAGGTTAAACTCCACTAAAGGTAAATATTTGTCCCATTTTCTAAACCTACTAACCTTATTGTCAATTAGAAACCTTAAAGCTGATACAACCCTCTTAACCTGAGATTCTACTCTACCACTGGAAAAATGAGCATTAGATGGGCTCACTATAAGTTCTATTCCTAATTTTTCCAAAAATTGTTTCATTTGTCCACATCGGCTCTGTGGCCCAGCGTCGATATGAATTGAGCGACAGAGTCCATATCTTGAAAACCAATCTATTAACCCGTCTATGAGAGATTTGGTACATGCCTTTTGACATGGCCTTAATAGTACGAGATTAGAGAAACTATCGCTTATAACTAAACATTGCTTATATCTATTATTCCCACTATAAATATGAGTGAAGTCAGCATTTATGTGTTCAAAGATCTCTGTAGAGACATTTGGGTTTAACTTACCATAATTCTTGAATGACATTTTATGTCTAGTACATACTATACAAGATTGGATATAATTAGTAACCAATTCTTCCATACGGGAAAAATAATAGTGTCTACGTAAAATTAGGAGCATTACACTACGACCACTATGTAAACTTAAGTCATGAAAAAGTTTAATTATACTAGGTACAAGTGAGGCTGGTACAACAGTTCTTGTCGGCTTCGTGTTTGTTACTAACAATCCTTTTGTCATTTTAAATTTAGGAACACCTTTAACCCTATCAGTTCTAAAAGTTGGGTTGCCACATGAATCAAAAGTAGATATAATTTTCAATAGTTGAGGATCCTCCCTTTGAGCTGCAATAAAATTTGAAAGCGCTGGAATTTTGCTGCTCTGAAAACATTCATTACTGAATGTGGGTCTTAACCTCTCTCTTATATCCATTAGTATTTGGCCAAGTAAGTTTTGAGAAACAACATTTTCACAGTTGGAACATAAACAGGTACCCAAAACATTGTCACAGTCATAATTAGAGTTTATTAAAATGTGAGGAAAAGTTTCCACTAATAGTGCTGCCATCATATCATCGGCACAGAATTTTGCTCGTAAACAGATGTCCAAAAAATCAATATCTAATTCACTATCACCTATACTTATTGCTGCCCTACTTTGTGCTGCAACTGGGTCTTTTGCTGCCGAGATGAATTTATGTTGAGAGAGTGATTTTGCTTTATTACTTTCCATGGCATGTGTCACTGACAGGTAGTTGCGATTATTTATGAAAACATTAACTGGGGATGAATTTGAAAGGAAATAGTATTTACCGGTGAAATTCTTAATAGTATTTTTGCCTTCTAAAATTTTACTTTGCTTCCAGAAATCTAGGTTAACTCGCGTCGGCTGCTGGTTCTCGCGAGTCGGATCTCCGCCTTGCACCGCAGCGCTCGGGACGCTGCCCTGCGCCGATCTCCCCTCCATCTCTCCGCGGCGCTCCTCGCCGTGCCGACTGCCACTCGGCCGACTTGGACCGTCGCTCGGGACCCTGCTCGGCTCGGCGCTCGGGCCGCCGCTCGGCTCCGACGCTTCGCTAGCCTCGCTGCCTGCCTGCGCGGTTCTACTACTACTGGCATGAGAAATCTCTGGTGCGGGTTTTAGAATAGCAGACGGACAAGACGAACGGGTTAAACGGATTTGTTGTGGAGTTTTACTGCCATTTGGGACTAGAATTCTGTTAGCGCCGTTACCGGCGGAAAGGTCAGAAACTAATTTTTCCCTGTCCTTTTGAGCTGCCAATGCGCGCCTCGTCTGGACTTGTAGAATATCAACAGAATCTAATTTAGTAACCAGTTTGCCTGGGATTTTAACCTCTCCGGCTGTATCACCCGGCGGATCTAATCTAGATAGTGCATCAGCAACTTTGTTTTGCTCGCTTTTAATGAATTCAAAAGTGAAATTGAACTGTGCTAAATAAGCTATAAATCTATCGAAAGGGGCTTTTGGATTGTTCATTGCCAAGAGGTATTTAAGAGATGTAGCATCCGAAACGACAACAAATGTATTTAACAGAAGCAATTCAGCTTGAAAATAGCGAATGCTTTCAAACAGGGCCAGTGCCTCTTTATGGTAGGCACTGTACTGACGGTACTTGCCGGAAATGGGCATGCTAAAATATGCAACTGGTAAAAATCTGCCATTACGCTTCTGAGATAGCATGGCTCCTACATTATCTTTTGAAGCATCGATAAAAAGTTTTGTATCTAATTTTTCATCGAACAAAGCTAAAGTTGCTTCAGAAAGGAGATGATTATACAAGGATTCAATGAATGCCTTATCCTTTTCAGTCCAAACAAAGGGTAATTTTTCAGCGACCATGTCATTATAAATTTTAGTATCAGCTGCAAAATTTTTAATATAGCGCCTGAAATAACTAAAATAACAGATTGTAGATTTTAACTGAGCAATATTTTTAGGGTTAGAGAGAGACAAAAGAGGCCGAAAACGAGAGGGATCTGGTCGCACACTCTCACCTGCTTTTATAATTAAACCTAAACAAGGGAGTTCCTTTTTGAACAAAATAGCTTTAGCCGGATTTAATCTCAAATTATTTTCTCTCATTCGCTGAAGTGTTTGCCGGAATGAATTTAATAAATCTGGGAAAGTTGAAGAACCGAGAAGGATGTCGTCCATAAAATAAATGGACTCTAAATTTTTGAGTACATAGGCCATCGTTAACTGCGCTATTTGTGGTGAAATTGAAAGGCCTTGGGCCAGCCTGGCCCACCGTAGTGATTTTCCTCCATAAGTGAAGCCTAATAATGATTTACTGTTTTCTGACATTTTAATTGTAAAGAAGTAATTAACAACATCCATGGTGCAGAGTAATTTCTTGTCTGCTGCAAAGACTAATATATCCTGAATTGTGTAACTTTTAAATGTTGGCTTTTCTAAAGTTTTATTAAGAAGCCTAGAATCATAAAGTATTCGTCCTACAGGTTTTTCCGGTGTAGAATTTCGTTTTTCAATAACAAAGAAAGGGAGAGTAACTGTACTATGGCCTTCTTCGACCACTCCACTTTTCATTAATTTAGAAATTTCCTGATTAGCTATTTCTTTTTGTTTTGCCGAAAGGGGCCATTGCCGCCTAAATATTGCTATTGGTTCTTTTTGTTTCAGCTCTGCTAGGACTCCTGGAATACTGGCGCCTACTTTCATGTCGTAATCAAAGACATCCTGATACTCCTCCAACACTTTTTGAACCAACGACTTCTGGGATTCGTCTAAGTCGGCACCTACCAAAGAAGGAAGGGTCGGGCGCTCTTCCCCCCCGACCACTGCATTACAATGAGATTCATCTGACTCTACTTCTTCAAGAAGGAAAATACCGTTGTCTACTGCATACTTGATTTCTGCCAAAGTTGCCTGAGTTAATCTTGAATTTTCTATTCTAGCATTTTCTTTATCTACAAACCCAACAATTGAATCTTTAGGAACAAAAACATCACCCCCACCACAATTAAAAACTGGAACAAATGGGTCGTCAAAAACGACGCATTCAAGGCTAGTGACAGTGGGGTCACCGTCAATCAACACTGGTGAGACTATAGCAGGTAAAAGTTCTGGTTGGTCAATTTTAATCTTTGCACAAGAAAATGGTGCAATGCAAGTGTCCTCAGCAGCCATCAGCGGTATGCTGCTGCTGCCATTGAGGGCCTTGCTATCAAAACAGGCGAAAATTGGGTGTCCCTCACTTGGCTCTGGGATTCTAGGGATTATAACTTGCTGACCATTAATTTCAAAAGTTGCTGTTTCGGTTTTCCAAGAGATTTCTGACTTGTATTTCTTTGTAAAATCATTTCCTAATAGCAAATCAATGTCATGAGGGAGCTGCGCCACAATAACCGGGTGCCTCACCTTGATTGAGCCGACCGTAATTTCTGGACAGTAAACCCCGTCCACTGGAAGTAATGAGCCATTTGCAACGCGAAGTTTTATCTTCGCTGGAGTTAATTGAGAAACGTTTGTACACCACTTTGTGTGGATTATGGTGCGCACAGCGCCCAGATCTATTGCACATTGTAATTTTAATGAGTCTATTTCAAGTTCAATTTTGAAAAGTTTTCCTGCATCATCCAAATTTGACAGGTTTAGAATTTCCCATTCCTTGTCTGCCCACGGCTTGCATCTGTTTTTACTTGCCAAATGACCATCCTGCAAGAAGTGATAAGCATCACTCCTGCTGGCGTACTGACCCCCAAACGCATGAAGGAAATCTCGGCCAAGTAACAATGGCGTTTCCTTAGGTAAATCTGCTATCAGAATTGCTAAAGGGCCTCTAATTTTCCCCGAAATTTGAACAATTTCCCATCCTATTCCTGTAAATTCCCTTCTTTCCCAAAATGCGACACCATTTTTCCTAATTTTTACCACGGCTTTCCCTGGAGTACCCATTGATTCCACTTTTTCCTTATCCGCCAGATAGTCAGCAATTACAGAGTACTTAGCCTCTGGATCAATTAACCCAACTACGTGCCTACCCCCAATTTTCAATTTTATAGGAAAAGCTTCGAGAGTACTATAAAATATGGTACTTGCCCGATTAGCTAAGTCCAGCATGACTTCAAGTTGTTCTGGTGCATAATGGCTAACGTTCAAGACAGTATCATCTTTCCGAGTGGTCGCCGCGTCGCGCGCTCCCACACTCTGCCGCGCGATCGGCTGCTGATCTCCTATTACGTCTGCGCTTTTACCCTGGGAACCGTCCCCATTCGCCGCGAATTCTCTCTCCACCGGACGTCGCGGCTCATCTTTCTGCTCTGACTTTTCAGGAAACGGCGTGGCTATGGGACTGGACTGGCGTTTGATTTTCCTAGGAACCGTTCGCCACCCGTCATCGTCGCGAACCTGACCCTTCCCCGGCTGCGACGGGGGACCAATCTCTGCAACCTGATCCGCGATGGCCTGTGGCGACGCGACTGCATCGATACGTGGCCGGGTGGACGCCGCCGGCTCCACGTGGAGCGGCTCAAGTGCGTCGTAATGACCCCCGTCAAGTGGACCAGAAAACCGCATGAAAATTGTACGTACCGGGCTTGTTGCAGTACACTGGTAGACTTGTACTCCTTGCTGCACCTGTACCTCAATCCTAACTTCAAACAACTCTGCTGCAGCTTGTACCTGCACTGCTGTTGCAAAGACTCCAGGCCTTGCATGCTCCTCACAATACCTTACTCTATCCTCACTCATAGTGTAATGCCTAAATTGCTCCCAATTATACGAGACATACTTAGAAATTAATTGCCTTAACTGAAAACTACCATTAAAATTACCAAACAAACCGTAAGACAAAGCATGATAAAAACATGACCCGTCTGGTGGAACCTTAACTAGAACTAGCTTGCTTAAGTCTAAAACCCCATTACTACTACTAGGTTGCTGCTTCACTCTCAAGAAAAATTCTGCATCTTAGGACACTGTGCAATTCGATGCTCGAGGCTTTGGCACGCGAAGCAACCGCCATTACCGCGGCCCCGGCCGCGCCAGGCATTTACGCCTTGCTGCTGGTTTCCCCAATTTACTGACTGCCCTTGTTGCTGGTTTGGCCAATAACCCTGATTGGAATTATTATTCCAATTTCCTTGTCCGTTCCAAAGCTGGACCTGCCCGTTCCCCTGATCAAATTGTTGAGGCATGTTGCTATAGCCCTGGCCAAAATTACCCTGGTAATTATAATTGTAACCTCCCCTGCGTTGCCAACCTCTATTGTACGACTGATTTCTCCTGTAATTACCCCTGTAATTATTCCTGTAATTATTTTCACGGTAATTTTGCCCTCGGCCGCCTCCTCTACCTCCACGGCCGGAATAAACAGCATTGACGGTGGACTCCTGTACTTTTTCCCCCGTTAGCGAAAGATTTTCTAGCTTTTCCAAAATTTTCTCCTCTAAGGATTTTTCTTTAGGTTTCCCCAGATTTTCCAGCAATGCCAAAATTTTAGTTTCTTTGTCTTCCGAGTCTCCAGGAGATTTTCCCTTTTTCATGAGCAGATCCTCTATTTTCTCTAGCCTAGCTTTCACTTCAGAGGTGGAGTCACTGTGATGCCTCTTAATAATTGCCCTATTTTCCAAAGCATCACTCAACCTTGCAATTAAATCCGCTACTGTGTTACACCCAGAACCCACGACCAACTCTGCATCTTCAGTTGGCATAATTTCCAATAGAATTTTAACCTTCTCTGCCTCTGGAATGGTTTTGGTGTTTGCTGCCAACGCCTGCGCTCGGAGCACAAAGTCCATAGTTGTTTCCGTGGCTTTCTTCCTAAGATTTAGCATTCTGCTCCTGATAGACGAGCATGTGCTTCTGGCTAAGAAAAATTTTTCCATAGCTGCTTTGTATTCTGCCCATGTTGTGTCCTCTGGTAATGATTCATGTACTGGTTGCAGGTGTGCTGGGAGAAATTGTCCTACGTACTCCAAGACTTCATCGCCTCGAATCCCATGTTTGCTGTACACTGCCGCTACATGATCAAGCCATCCCAGTGGATTTTCTGGGTCAAACGGCCTAACAGTTGGTTGCAATGAAGCTGGAAGGTTTTTAGCTGCCATTTTATGTAATACTCGCGCTTGCGCGTCAATGTAGTTTATGTAAGCGTTTGTTCCCCTAATAAAATTCTCTACAATTGCAGCAGCTTGAACTTCGACTTCCTCTTTTGTGTGCTTTCTGTCCCTAAATTCCTGTATATCAAGTTTAAATTTGAAAATGGATAGTGTGCACTCCTTAAACTCGTAGTCACGAAATTCCTCCTCTGTATAAAGTACTTTAAGACCTGGTAACGCGTCTGCTCTAACTTCTTTAGTGAGAAGATATTCTGGAAATGCGGCTGATCTAGTTTTTAAGTTTAGTTTTTCTAACTGAAACACAATTGGAAATTTCTCTAGGTGTTCTAGCACTTGCTGGGCAACTGATAAATAATCTGGCGTCGTCCACTTAGTGTTCTGTTCTACCACAAAAACAGGATCCTGACCTGTTGTGCCTAACAAATGGGCTATAGTTTGGAAATAGTCGTTGTTCATTGCATTCTGTTCACATTAGTCAGTGCACTAACCTGATTCTCCGCGCCGGTGTTGTCTGCACGTGCTGACGCTAGGTCTCCAGCTCCACGTGGGGACAAGGGTTCCACGTGTCGAAGTCGCACAAGGGGGAAGAAAATTTTCACCAAGCACCAAATCTTCACAAAATCGCTGCACTGTTATCCAAATTTGCTGATCCCTTTCTGAGCTCCCAGGGAAACACTTCACAATCGCACCGATTTCGCACAGCCCGAGTCGTCACAAGGCTGGCCTTCCACGCGCACGCGATTACCGAAGTTGAACAGAGAGAAGAGAGAAAAAAAAAATCTAGCTTTTAGGTTGCAAACTAACTCGACCCCGGCCGATGCACCAATGTTTCGGTGGTGTACTTCGGGTATCGAGGGAATCGAGTAGTTAATGGATCGACACTGATTATAAAGTCAACTCACTAGATATATTCTCTCTCTCTACAAGATCGCGAACAATGGTCACATCTGATTCTATCCTAAATCTCTGGACGACTGACTTAGCTATGCCCCGCGGCGGGCTCCAGGGCTCCCTCGCGGACTCGCGAAGGGCCCGCCGCCGGGCGCTACCGCCGCGACTGCTACTGCCTCATCGCCGCGCTGATCCGCGGTGGTCTAGCTAGCCGTGATTGACTCGCGGCGGCTCAGCGCGGGTCATTTGAATAGGCCGTCGTAACAGTCCGGCGGGGGGGCCGTACTGGCCGGTCGGCGTGGCGAAGCGGTTGCGTCCACCTGACTGGGGCCTTGGGGCCGCTGACTGCTGGCCGTCGTTGTACTGCGTGGCGGGGCCCGAGGGGGCGGCCAAGTTCTGGTTGCCGCTGAAGTCGCCAGGCCTTTGTGAAATGGGGCGCCTGGGGCCTCCACGTGAAGCAGGCGCTGACGGGGGACCGTAGGAGGACGCTGGCGTCGATGGGTGCATGCGTGCGCCGAAGCCGCCGAAGCCGCGGGACGGGCTACCGAAGCCAGTGCCACCAGTGCTGCCGGCTTGGGGACTGTAGTTGGACTCTCCTTTGTTGCCGAAGCCAGCGTCGTCGGCATTGCGGATGTCGATGTTGGGGTCGGCAGCGGGCGCGCCGTAGTCGCTGGACGGCGCGGACGGCGCGCGTTGTCCGAAGCCCCCGGACGGGCCGCCGAACGAGGCCGCGGTGGGGTTGAGGTAGGTCCTGGACGGCTTGCGCTCGCCCGCCAGCATGAAGTCGGTGGGGCTCGGGGTGAAGCGGGCGGCGCCGCGGCTCGGGTTGCTGGCCGGCTGCTGGAACTGTGGCGTGTACGACGACAGCGGTGTCCCTGGCGTCTGGCCGGGCACGCCGTACTCCTCGCTGAGGCCGTAGTTCGCGACCGGCGGCTCGGCCACGACCAGCAGCGCGCTGGCCGCGGCGAGGACGGTGACAAAGGCCTGCAACACGGCGGCCAGGTGGCGGAATGAATGCAGCAGAGGCACTTGGCGCGTCGAGCGTCCCTGCCAGGCGCCGCCCGACAGGCCAAGGGCAGCCAAGGGCACAGTTAAGGGCGAGGGGGGGATTACTCGAAAAAATCATTGTACACGATGTAAAACAAAACAAAATTAAAATCAGGAAAAAATCAAAATAAATCAAATGTATAAACCAATCACTTTAAAAAGAGAAAAAGGTTCCTATTTCTTTCGTTGACATTGTGTTTTTATGTCATTTCTTCTTTATGACGAATTATTCGGTTTTATAGTAAGTCAAAAGCTCACATACTTTCGTGTATCACACTTCTGACTTCAAAAACCCCTGTAAGTTAGGCACTTGTACTCAGAAGAGGTGAAAAATTTCAATTTAATGAAATCAAAAAATATAAATAATCAATAAATCATTGTACATTTTGGACCTTAGTGATTCCCTCCGCGGTCAAGGGCCGCGGTGAACCTAGCGCCAGCGTGGCGCTAGCCTAGCCTGGCCCTTTCCCCGCGCCGGCCACCTGCATCCAGAATAAGCCGTGCGACCCGAAGGCCGAAATGTAAAGGAGAGCCCCACACTCCACTCCACACGGCCCGGCCGCCCGGCCCCACGCGACCCTTCGCAAAATTCAAATTGGTCCCTGCAAGTGTGCCGCCCGCTGCGTGCAGCCTGGGTGCAGCCACGCCGCCGGCGGCGGCCTGCCGAGCGATTCCGAAAAATCCTTTTCGTCACTCTGCCTCTCTCTCGCACCCCTACGGGACGCCCTACGAGTACGAGAGAGATAGAGCGAGCGGCAGAACGATTCTCCGGAATCAGCCTGCCGGCCCCCCACGCGTGCGGGGACTCCGAAGCACCGCCAAACGAGGAACGAGGGGCACTGGGCCTTTCAACGACACCCCTTCCACTAATAGGGCGGCCGCGCCCGCCTCGCTCCTCGCGCGGTCGGAATCTTGATTCGCTTCCAACGCCTATCAATGTGCCATTGTGCCCCAGGAATAGAGACCGGCGGAACGGAACGGATAGACAGAGCCGAGCGCAGCGCGACCCCAAAAACGGGCATTACCCTAACCCTCATTTCTTCTCCTCTCTCCCTCTGTGTCTCTCTTCTCTCCCTACACACACACACACACACACACACACACACACACACACACACACACACACACACACACACACACACACACACGATGTAGAGTTACATTTTTGTAAAGAAAATATAAACTGTGACAATATAACAAGACAACTTAACATCGATGTGCAGCAGATCTACATAGGGATGGCTCCGGTATTTTATTGGTCGGTATTCTTCGGTATTATACGGTTTTAAACCCGGTATTATACCGGGATTTCTAAATTTCTTGGGTTTTTTGCGGTTTTATACTGGTATTTTTTCAGTATTTTATTCGGTTTAAAACCCATTAAAAATACTAAAATTAATATTTAATACCGGTATTTTACCATCCCTAATTCGCAATGCCGATGCAAAATTTCCATTTTACTTTGTGACTAGCCCCCTGTGCGGAGGCGGGGGGGGGGGGGGCGGAGCGGCTCACCTGGGAGTGCATGTCGTTCCCGTTCGGCGGAGGCTGGCGGAGTGCGCCGAGCAGGGTCACGGCGCTCCGTTTTATACGACTCCTGCAAATTTGTTGTTGTTGCTGCCGCCGGCGCCGCTGGGCCCGGGACGGCCGGGACGCGCCCAGCCAGCAGCCCGGGATGCTCCCCACCGCCCCATCGGCATCGGAAGCGGCGAGGGGGGAAGCGCGCGGCCTTTTGACCCTGGCCGCCGTCCGCCCCGCGCGCCCTTCCCCCGGCAGGCCGTCCAGTCCCACTGTGCGTCCCAGGCCCCCCCAGGCGCTGCACTTGGAAGCGCGTCCAGGAGCGGCACCGCGGCCGGGCGTGGCTGCGCTGAGGTCGTCGCCGCGCTGCGGGGCGCACTCACGCGGGGCCTCCGCGCACGACGACAGCGGGTAGCTCTAGCCGCACTCCGACCCGAATCCCTCGACGAACACGCCGCGCTTTTCCTCGTTCCTTCTTCGCCGCTGCTCGTCATATCCGTTATTCCGGCGCTCGTTATTTTGGCGGTTATTGTGCCGGGGCTCCACCTCCGCGGCACCACACGGCGTTGGCGGCGGCGCTGCGGCGCGGTCTCGGACCGCACGGCGGAGAGCACCAGGGCCGCCGCGGCGCAGCGCACACTCGCGCCGCTGAGCAAACCGACTTTTCTGCATATTATGCACGCATGGGCTGGCCGGTGTGTTGTGCCCCAGACTCTCCTCCCTTCCTCGCCGAGCCCTTTTCCCTAGCTTGCTGCTTGCTCTGGCCCGCCCCGTTCTTGGTCTCGCGCTCTATATTTCCCGAAGAAAGCATACCAAGAGTCTGCTGCTGCTGCCCCGGCCTCCCCCCAGCAGCCTGCACCGACCGACGGCGCGGAGGGAAATTGGAAAAGAAAAGTGAAAGAAATGCATTTTATGAATGCAAGTCGGTGCGGCGCAGTGCGGCGCGTCCGGCGCCGTGACCGATTCTCGGGGACGCCGCCAAGCAGGGCAAGCAGGCCGCCGCGCAGGCCGCGCTCCACGTTTGGCTCGGCGGATGGAGGAAGCTCTCCATTACGGCGGCAGGACGATCCTGCCGTCGCTCTGTCTCTCTCGCGCCTCTGCCGAACGCCCCTTGAGTGCGATAGAGACAGAGCGATGAGAGCGCCGTTGGGAGTATAGCCTGGAGCAGCGCAGCGTGTCGCTCCGCCACACGTGAAGCACACGTGTCGGCCGCCGTCGTGGCCGTCGTGTCAAGGCGAGGCCGCCCATTGCTGTCGCCAGGTTGCCGCTCGTCCCCGGTTCCAAGTCTTGGTCCGTTTGGCACAGTACGAGGGGGTTTCAAAGACCCAAAACTAGGCGAAATTCGTAGAAGTTTTTGGGTATGACGCTACAATGACGCGCTCCATTACGAACAGAGTGACCCTTTTATTGCGCGACTGCATGCATACTTAGCGGTGCAAGGCCGTCCGCACCGGAGGCCCCGCTCCCGGGCGGCCCGGGGCGGGCGGTGCCCCTGCTTGGCCTGCTCCGGCCGTTCCGGACAAATATAGTCGGCGTTACGCGCTGGAACACGAGGCCAAGGCCCCGGCGCGGCTCCCTCCCTATTAGCGGCCCTAACTCCGTTGAATGCAATTTGGTGAACACGGTTGCCGCCTCAAGTTGTTGCCGGCTTTCGCGTTGAGCAACACGATGCAGTCGCCCGGCCATCGGCGGAGGGACCCTGGTCGCTGGATTATTGGGTTAGCGCGAGGCTTGGTGTTGGTGCGCCGGTCGGGAAGTCTGGACTTCGGAGGCTTTGTGGCGAGGGTCGATGCAACCTGATACTTGTCTACCGTATCGTTTGCTCAAAGTGGCGAAACACGGACTCTGAGGCCCCTTCCCACAAAACGGCGGATCCAGCACACCTGAATTTTATTCATTCCACTCTGCCGATTCGTGATTCGTGTTTCGAATCTTGCGCGCGACGGTGTAGCACTGCTGTCCCTAGGAGAGGCGGCAAAGTCTTGAAGGAGGTGCGGGAGGGGGTCTGGTAGGTACTTCGGCCTGATGCACAACCGTTGTCGCCCTCCGAGACTGCCGCACGCCCTTACGTCCCCACCGTGGGCACTAGGCCTCGGCCCGCGGCCCGGCCCGGCCTCGGCTCCGACGGCAGGACACGTGAGCCCTGGAAGCACGCTGGAAGCCAGCGGATTGGCCCTCAGATAGCCTGCAAGACATGCATGGCTTGGCCTGGCGCGGCCTGGCCGCGTGTAGAGCCCCGAAATCCCTCGGATCGGGCCTTGGCAGCCTGGGGCCCCCGATAGGCCGATAGCGGGCAGGGACAGCCGGCTGGCAGTTTGAATCCGCGCGGCGGCGCCCTCAAGGGTCCCGCTCCCCATCAAAACGGCATGGGCACGCGGAACGGGGATCACTCACTCACACACCAACACACTCGTAAACAGACACACACGCACACACACACATTCACCGTGCATCGGCTCTCGGGGCTCCACGAGGATGTTCTGCATCGTCACAAAGCCACGGTCTGGGTCTGAGGCCAGCCCCTGCGGCCCCAGCGCCTTCACCGCAACTCGCGGTAGGGCACATCGCGGCAGTGGCGTGGCGTGGCGGGGCGGGGCGTGGCGGGGCGTGGCGGGGCGTGGCGGGGCGGGGCGGGGCGTGGCGGGGCGTGGCGAGCTTCCTTTACTTCTCCCCCGAGTCTACGGCGCCAGTGGCTCAAACCATTATACTACGCCCGACCCGGTTGGAAACAATAAATGCATTCGTGTCGGTGCGCGAGGAGTGTGTGTGTGTGTATGTGTGGCTCTTCAGCGAATGAGGGGAACCAACGCATCTGCGTGGAAAAAATAAGGAAATGCAACTTTTTTTGTGTGTGTGAAGCAAAATAAAAGTAGCTGTGGATGGAATTCGCAACCCAAAGCGCGCGCGCAACTAAGGCCAAGACCTCTTTCAGAGTTTCCATTTTGGCTTGTTATCCGATTTCAGCAAAAGCACGTCGTCAACGAGGTGGAGTCGCCCCGAGGTACGCCATGCCACGCCACGCCCCGCCCCGCCGCAGTGGAACTCCAACTCCAAGGCGCGGTGCGGCGACTTCCGATCTGTGGCGAGGGCACGTAAGCCCCGCGAGCACGGCGGTAGTTGGGTTTGACAACTTGGCCGCGGCGGGTCGGCCAATGAAGGAAGAGGAACCAAAGGCCTAAGCCGCGCTCGTTTGGATCCCGCTCCGCCACGCCGCGCTACGCCACGCTACTTAGCGCCGGATGCCACCCGAAGCAAAACCGCAAGGGCGTGAGAAATGGGTGTCGGCTGTGGTCGCGTCCGCGGGGAGGAGGGGGAAGGACCAGGCAGAGAACCATACGCATTATCTCGGAACAACATTCCTTTTATTTAACAAAAATAAATAGCCCAACAAAAACAAGAGGGTAAACACAACAGCGCGGGAAGCGGGTAACAACAGGCAGCGGGAAAACAAAACAAAAATGCAACAAACAACAAGAGCGATAACAAGGATAACAAACAACAAAAGCAGTCCAGGCTGAGCGCCGCCGAGGGCGCCGCTGCGGCCGCAAAGCGTCCCCGTCTTCCGTTGTGTCGCGACGCGTCGAGACTTGGAGACTGCGAACAAGGAAGCCGCCCTAATTAGAATCGGATTAAGGGTGAAAATAATTGGCAATTAGCCCCGCCTGGGCTGGCTGGCTGGCTGGCTGCCTGGCTGCCCGGCCGCACAGAGGGAGGAGGCAGCCACCCTGCCGCCGGGCCGCGCCGACTGGCAAAGCGAATCAGAGGCGTCATCTGGTGACGTCTTCATCAGATCAGACGGGGCGGCACTGTCACGACGCTAACTTCTTTACCGCTAGGAGGCCGGCTGCGCTGCGCTGCGCTGCCAGGGTCGAGGTTTTATCACAGGTACTGGATGGTGGGGTGGTAGCCGGTGTGGTCCGCCACGTACGAGACGACGAGCCAGCGGCCGCCACCCAGCGGCACGGAGTACCGGCCGCGGATCACGCCGCCGAACTCGTGATGCACGAAGTCGCTCGGTGGGGACGCAGGCGGAGCCGCCCCTCGGCCGGGGGCACCACCGAAGCCGCCCCCGAAGCCGCCCCCGAAGCCGCCCCCGAAGCTGCCCCTGGAGGCGGCGCCAAATCCGGAGGAAGGCCCTTGGAACCCCTGAAAAAGACGAGTGGCGTTAATATTGGGCTGGCTAAACTTTAACAGCACGATGTCAGCGTCACTCACGCTGCCGTTGGACGCTGGTGGCAGGTACCCGCCGGCGGGGCGCCTGACGACCGGCCCGCGCTGTAAGCCAGGCGGCAGGTAGCTTGGGCTGGGTCGTGGCGGCAACGGCCTTGGCGGCCTCGCCGGTGACGACGGACGTCCGGGAGGCAGGATCACGCCGGCAGGCCTGCCGCCCGCACTGGCCCCCGGCCCGGGCGGCAGATACTTTGAGCCCGGAGGTGACTTCTTGTCGGCTGGCGGGATGTAGTTCCGGTTTGGGGCGTCGGCGCCTCCTTTGGTGGGCGGCAGGTAGTTCGTGGTGGGCTTGGCCGCGGCGGAGGCGCCCTTCTCAGTGGGCGGCAGGTACTTCATGGTGGGTTTGGACGGGGCGGGCGAGCCCTTCGCTGCCGGCGGGAGGTACTTGGAGTCCGGGCTAGCTCCACTACTTGCACCAGCCCCGAATGGTTTGGTCGGCTTGTTGTAATTGTACGACCCGTCCTTGTTCTGCTGTGGTTTCGCTGGGGCACCTGCGCCGGACGCTTTGGGCGGCAGGTACTTCATGTTCGGCGCTGCTGGCTTGGCGGCGGCCTTTCCTGCATTCTGGGTCGGTGGGAGATAATTTATGTTTGGGGCCGCGGCGGCGTCACCGCCTTTGCCGGCAGGGGGCAGGTACTTCATGTCGGGGGCAGTCTTTGGTTTATCATCCGCCTTCGCTGCAGCAGCAGAGGCTTCCAAGGTAGTCTTTGGTTTATCATAGTTGTACGACCCGTCCTCGTTCTGCTGAGGAGCAGGCTTGGACGGGGCAGCATCGGCGCCAGTCTTATCAGCGGGGGGCAAGTACTTCATGTTCGGAACAGCGGCCTTGGCTGCGTCGTCAGCCTTGCCTTCTGGCGGTAGGTACTTCATGTCCGGGGACGCGGCAGGTTTCTCTGCTGGTTTCCCAGCATCTTCTGCAGGAGACTTCAAAGGTGAGGCAGGTTTTTCGTAATTGTACGAACCATCGTCATTCTGCTGCGGACCAGGCTTCTGGGGGGCAGCAGCATCCTTCTTGTCCGAGGGAGGAAGGTACTTCATGTCCGGTGCGTCTTTAGTCTTTTCTTCTGCAGCCTCTCCGTCCTTCTTGTCAGCTGGTGGCAAATACTTCATGTCTGGAGCCTCCTTAGGTTTGGATGCAGCTGCTCCGGCTTCTAAAGTTTTGGCAGGTTTGTCGTAATTATAAGACCCATCGTCGTTTTGCTGTGGAGCTGGTTTATCCGCTGGGGCTGCAGCCTCTGCATCTTTCTTGTCAGCTGGAGGTAGGTACTTCATATTGGGCGCCTCCATGGGCTTGTCATCTGGTTTCGCAGCATCTCCTCCGGCTTCTAAAGGTTTGGCAGGTTTGTCGTAATTGTAAGACCCATCTTCGTTTTGCTGTGGAGCTGGTTTATCCGCTGGGGCTGCAGCCTCTGCATCTTTCTTGTCAGCTGGAGGTAGGTACTTCATGTTGGGCGCCTCCATGGGCTTGTCATCTGGTTTCGCAGCATCTGCTCCGGCTTCCAAAGTTTTGGCAGGTTTGTCGTAATTATAAGACCCATCGTCGTTTTGCTGCGGAGCTGGTTTATCCACTGGGGCTGCAGCATCTGCATCTTTCTTGTCAACTGGAGGTAGGTACTTCATGTTGGGCGCCTCCATGGGTTTGTCGTCTGGTTTCGCAGCGTCTGCTCCCGCTTCCAAAGGTTTGGCAGGTTTGTCGTAATTATAAGACCCATCGTCGTTTTGCTGCGGGGCTGGCTTATCAGCTGGGGCTGCAGCCTCTGCTTCCTTCTTCTCAGCTGGAGGTAGGTACTTTGTGTCTAGTGTCTCCATTGGTTTGGCTGCGTCTGCTCCGGCTTCTAAAGATTTGGCCGGTTTGTCGTAATTATAAGATCCGTCGTCGTTCTGCTGTGGAGCCGCGGCGTCTTTCTTGTCAGCCGGTGGCAGGTACTTCATGTCCGGAGCCTCCGCGGGTTTTTCCTCTGGCTTGGCTGCGTCCGCCCCAGCGCTGGGTATGTCGGTGGGTGCGGGGTAGATGTAACCCTCCTCGGTGGGCGCCACATCGGGTCCGGTAGTGGTGGCGGGCGCTGACTCTGCAGCCGGGGCCGCCTCGGTGGACCCTTCCTCCAGCGGCTTTTCCGGCTTGTCGTACTTGTAGGCGTCCTTGTCGTCCTCGGTGGTCTTCGCCTCGGCTGGGGCTTCGGTGCTGGCGGCCGGCGCCTCAGTGGCCTTCTCGTCCAGCGGGTTCATCGGGGCGTCGTACTTGTACGAGTCGTCTGCTGGCTTGTCGTCGGCTGGCTTGTCCTCCGCTGGCGCTAGCGTCGTGCTATCGGCCGGAGCTTCCGTTGGCTTGTCCTCCAAAGGATTCTTCGGGGCGTCATACTTGTACGAGTCTTCGTCGGCTGGCTTCTCGGTTGAGGCCGGCTCCTCTGCGGGCGTGGCTTCCGTGGGCTTGTCCTCCAGCGGCTTGTCCGGCTTGTCGTACTTGTAGGCGTCGTCGGCGGGCTTGTCCGTCGCACCGGCCTCGGCTGCGGGGGCCTCCGTGCTGGCGGGGGCAGCTTCGGTCGCCTTGTCGTCCAGCGCCTTGTCCGGCTTGTCGTACTTGTAGGCGTCCTTGCCTTCGCCTGCAGCCGCCTCGTCGGCCTTAGGCGGCTCGGCCTTCGGCGCCTCATCGGCGGCGGGTGGGGCGGCCGTGGTGGTGGTGGTGGTCGTGCTGTCCTCCGGCGGGATGTACTTGTTGTCGGGCGGGAAGGCCGCGCCCGCCGGCTTGTCGTAGCTGTACGCGTCGCTGTTCGGTGGCGGCGCCAGACCACCGATGGTGGAGTAACCGGCGTCGCTGGGCACCGGGGAGTCGTAGGCGTAGTCGGCCTGGCCCTGCGGCCGCGCCACCACGGTGACTGCGACGGAGGCCAGCAAGAGCACCACCGCCTGCCAACCATCAATGCAGTCAAATGAGCTCCACGGACACCACCGTAATTCGGAGGCCGGTCTTAACGAACCGCGGCATAGAAATCCATCCCACCCTGCGCTGCCCCGGCGGTGCAAACGGTGCCGCCGGCGTGCAGCACACGCTAGAGGAGCGCCCCCTCGTTAACGCCGTGCGTTGCGCTGCCGTATCGTGTTGTTCCGAACCATCGCCTCCCCGCGCCACACGTCATTGATGCGTAATGAGGCACGCCGGCGAGATACTCCCCCCCCCCACCACTCTCCTCTCGGATTCACCACCCCGCTGCAAGCAGCGAGCGAGCAAGGTGCGCATCTCGTTTCTTTTTCCGCGCGACTGTACCCTCCCCTTTTGGTGCACAGCAATGAGAGCTGCGAGCGACAGGGAAAGCCCAAAGGGTCGCGGCGGCGAGTTTGCACCGATTCTACAGTGCCAGCTGCTCGCGCTGACGCGACAATGACGACCACCGCCCTTGCCAGCCCTGCCGGAACTAGGCCGTGTAGTCACGCTCCAGGGGGACTTCGCGAACTGTCGGCCGAGTTTGCCGCGGGGGCGGTGGCCAGCAGCGACTGGCGATGTGATAGGCCAGGGCCAGTAGCGGCCGCGAGGTCCGCCTTGGTTTAGGCCTCGGGCTCCCTTCGGACCCGCTCTTGCTAGCCCTCGGCGGCCGAGTAGCGCACCTTTTTCCGTCAGCCCTTTTCCGCTGGCCGCCGTCCCTCCCCGGTCCTTCAGCCCTTGCCCTCACTTCGCGTGGCGCAGCGGCTTAAAAGGGTCGTGCGAGAAAACTTTGTCCAACTGCCGGAAATTAAAGCTTCTTTTCGAGTCAACATGAGGGAGTATTGCTGGGGGACACTTGCCACAAAGGCCCAGCGGGTCCCCCTTCCCCTGCGCCGCGCCAGTCCGTCCGAGCGGGCCATTTCACCTTCCCCCAAAGTTTCACCCAAAGTCAAAGTGATTAAACGGAGCGCGACGCGCGAGGGCGAGGCAGCCCGCAACGCGGCGGCGGCGAACGCGGCGGCCGAACCTGGTCGGCTGGCAGGGCCAAACGCAGCGAAAAAGCAAAAATAGTACTGATTGGGGGTTCGTTACCGCACCGCCCTGCGCGGTTCTCTTAATATCTTGTTTTGAAATGGAGCAAGCTCTAGAGGGGGTCAAATTGACGGAGTGAAAAGGGCGGGCGGGACCTCGCGGCGCCTCCAAGGTGAAGGTACGATCCTGCAGCGCGCGCTGAATCGGAAGCGATAAGTTCAGTGCGCGCCAAAGTGAGCAGGGGAGATGCGGCGGGGCGGGGCGGGGCGGGGTGCCCAGCCGTTCGGCGACGCCCCGCCACGCCCCTGAAACACACGGCAGCCGCCGCCTTGCCGCGCCTCACTCGCCAACTCGCTACCTGCCGGTTATACGTTTATACGGCGCGGCTGTGGTACTCCAAACTTTCCGGACGCCGCGGCGGCCGCGCGGCGCGCCAGCTGCTGGTGACAGGAGTCGACTACCCTGGCGGGGCCGCGGGCGGGGCGGCCCTCCCGGGGTGCGAGAAATAAAACTAAAAAGACGCCGTCAAACAGCACGATTCTTGTAGAGCACGCGCGCCGCGCCGCCGTATATCTTGCCGCACTTCACAACACAGCAACTTGGGGCGAACGGGGCGAACTTGATCCCCTGGCTGGCTCGGCTGCCGGGGCACAGTGGGCCACGGCCGCCCTTATTCACTTGTCTGGCCGCCTTGTCACACGCGTTTGAATTATCGGCACTGCACTGTGCGCTTGAAGCAACCACCGCGACCACCGAGTGGAACACGACGACGACACACTCCGCGACGCTCACCTGCCGAGGCATCCTGACGATCTGTGCACGCCGCGACACGTGGTCACCGGCTTTATACAGTCATTTCGCGTCCAGGGTGCACACCGCGGAGGAAGCGCGGGTGAACGGGAAGACAGGCAGGCCGCGCGTTTCCGCCTGCAGCCTTGCACTTGGCTGCGACGCCGCCGACGCGGCGCGTGATTGCAGCGGCAGCCTGATGGACCGGAACACGGAAGGTGCGCGCCGAGTGAGTGAGTGAGTGAGTGAGTGAGTGAGTGAGTGAGTGAGTGAGTGAGTGAGTGAGTGAGTGAGTGAGTGAGTGTCGTCTGCCGGGCACCCCCACGCCCGCGGGGGGAGGACGCGGTCTCTGTTTTAACGGACTTTCCCCCTTCGCTTCCAGAGCAGCGCGCGGTCCGACGTCACCACCCCTTTCTCCGCGTGGCAGCGCATCGGCGCCGCAAACGGACAGCACGAAGATGATGCGAGTGGAAACCACCTTGTTGTTGTTGTTGTTGTTGTTGTTGTTGCTGTTCGGGATCAGCCTGCTGGCCAACCCCACCCAACGCGCGCTCCGGACACACCGCCGCCACAAAGCGCTGACCCCGGCCGTGCCTTCGCTCGACGAGCACCTCCAGCTGCCCCCCGCCCGACTTGGCGTCTTGCTTGGCGTGGCCCGGGCCCGGCCCGGGTCTGGCCCCGCGATCGGGGGCGGCGCCACAGTTATGCTAAACGCTGCCAAAATGAGGTTTTGGCAGGAAGCGCCGTGTTGTGGCCCCCGCCCCCTCGCGGCCACCCTGCCTCGGGGCGGACGGCCGGCTCGGACCCAGGCAGGGCCCACAGGCTTGCTAGTCAGCGCGGCTGCGCGGCCCCGCGGCCCGCCCACAGCCTCACCGCGTCCCGCACTCCGCCCGGCGATCTGGACCTCTTCCAGGCAGCAGAAATACGGCGCTGCCGGGCGTACTATATATCCACCGCCGCCGCCGCTGGCCCTATTCCACAAACAGGCAGATACGTTTGCTACGGCACCGCGGGGAATAGGGAAATGAAAAACGGGAAATAAACAGGCCTCGCGGCGTTTTCGTAAAAAGTTGCTGACGTCGCGGTGACGTGGGTGACGTCACAGTGGGGGGCGTTGTGGCCGGGAAAGCTATCCGTCCGTCCGTCCGTCCGCGGGACACCGCGTAAGCGAGACGGCACGGAGTAGTGGAGGGGAGTGGCGGTGGGCCGCGCCGCCGTGAACTTGGCCTCCATCACCGTCGCGGCGGCGGCGGCGGCGGCGCGCACAACTGCACCTGTCCGACGAAATGTATGACGCGCCTCGTCGGTGGCATTCCAGACGCGCCGCCCTCGCCGCCACCCTGGCCTCTGTCCCTCTCGCACTCATGGGGCGCTCCGCAGGGTGCGAGAGATGCAGAGCCTGCTGAAAGGGCCGCGACGGACTGGCTGGCCGCCGCGGGGCGCCGCGGGGCACGCTGCCTGCACCTACCTGCACCGCCCTGGCCGGCGAGAAGCACGGTTCACTCCTATTCCCTGCGCTAAATCTCCCGCCCGCAGCGTCCATCATCTGTCTGTCCGTGTGGCCGCGCCAAAGTGGCAAAAGTTCACAACGGGACATTTCAAGTTCAATAATTTCCCGGCTCAAGTCTTATTTCTGCTCCACTGTTTCACCACCGGAGTCCCCCTCCCTCGCGCCGTCCCGCAGGCCGATTCCGAATAAGTCGCTCTTTCTCTCTCGAACCCCTACGGAACGCCCCGCGAGTGCGTGAGGGACGGAGCGACGAAAGCGCCGTTCGGAAGCAGCCCGCGGGCGGCGGGCGACGCTATCTCCTGCTGAGCCCATACTTTGCAACTTTTGAGGGGTACCCCTCGCGTACAGGAACGCCGCGCCAGGCCAGGGCGGCCGGGGCCGGCCCAAGCCGCGCCCAAACTTTTCTGCCTGCAGTGAGCTGACGAAAACAAATTGAGGATGGAACGGAACGACGTCGCGATGGAGGGGGAGTGGGGGGGGGGCGGCGGGCAGCAGGTCGCTCTGTCTCACCCGCACCCCCTCGGCGCGCCCCGCGAGTGCGAGAGAGACGGCGAGCTCCGGACGCAGCCCGCCGGGGCACGCGCGGGCCGGGCCATGCCTGCCATGCGATATGCCATCATGATCCCATTTCGCGAGCAGCTCGTGGAGCCAGCCAACAAGCAGTGCATTAGTTTCTCTCTCTCTCCCTCTCTCTTTTGATGTCTTCTTTATTCCCCCGCCTCCCCCTCATCTTATTTGCCAAAGCAAAAATAAAAAAGGAGAGGAAAATTGCAAAGCTAATTCTTTGTCCGCGTCTTGGCCGCTCCAGCACCTCGCTGGCCAGGACAAAGGGGGTCTCGGTCTCGGTGCCGAGTGCGACGTGGCAGCGGGGAAATAAAGGGGGGGGGGGTCGCGCGGCACTCGTAGAAACGCGAAGATCAAGAAGATGCCGCCGCCGCCACGGTTTCCCTGAATGCTGACACGTCGTGCTGTGTCAATTTAATTCGACAGTGTCGGGCGGATTCTATGACCGGACCTTTCTTACGCATGCTCTTGCCAGGTTGAGCGATCATCAGCCAGCTTGGTTTGGGAGCAGCATCGCCGCAACGTTGGTCAGGACGGCGACAAAAATGTCTGGAAATGGTAGTGCGGCCCGAGTTGCAGCGAGCCAGCGGCCGCGCCAGAGGAGGGCCGCGGCAGGCAAGACAAGGCCCTTGTTCGGCGCGCCGACGCCGCTCCTCACCTAGATGTGTCAGTCGTAGAGCCGGGCGTCAATGCCCCCTCACCGCCCCGGCCTGCCTGGCTACTCGTCCCGAAACCTTTCAACCTCCTCAGGGTCGTCCTCCTCTTCAACGCGTTACAGAGCACCGCACCGCCGCCACCGTCGCCACGCCGTCTGCCTCCGGCCCGCTCCAGCCGCACGCCCGACCAAGAAAAGAGAGGGGATTTAAAAAAAAAAAACTACTCCAGCGTCGAACCTTAAAAAAAAATAGAAGGCGCCCACTACCAGGAGTCGAACCCGGGACTCGTCCACCCACGCGACAATGGGTGTACGCGCGTTGTTTCGCCGTGGTGCTTCCGGGCATTCTGGATCCATCCGGGGCCGCGTGTGTCTTTGTGTGCGTGTGTTCGACACGATCTGCCCGACCGTATCCGGCGCGCTGAAATATGAACGGCGGTGCAGTCATGCCCGTCGCCCGAGAGAAAGGAGGGGAGGGGAGGGGGGGGGGGGTTCATGACAGCCAGGTTCCAGCAGCCAGCCACGCCGAGTGGATCCCCACACTTTTGGCACCGCATCTCTCCTCGCGACTTGGCCTCACCCAATTGCCGGGCAAGGTGAAGCATGTGACGACGCCTCGCGGTCCTTTGCTGAAGTCCCGCTGTGTGGACGTGTCAGTGCCTGCAGTGCGCGCGGCCCGGGGGGGTCCTGGTTCCACCGCCGTGTACGCGTGCCTTTTGTTGGGCATGCAGCAGCGGCGGCAGCGCGGCAGCGCGGCTCCAGCCAGTGCCTAGCCGGCGGCTCAGCAACGCGGCTCGGCAGCACCGCCGGTACGGCTCGAGGAAATTGCCTCATTTGCTGGCATTGCCTTGAAGAGCTGCGGCTTTTGCTGCTGCTGCTTACACTGTCTCCCCCCCCCCCTCTCACTTCCTCTGCCCCGGCTCGCCCTGTCCTCTCCTAGCCACCACAGAGCCTCAGTGTTGCAGGCCGCCGCTTGCTCGGACTAATTGAATGACTACAAATGACTGCACCAGACTGGCCAAAAGAAAAGCCCAATGTTGAATATTTTTTTTAGGCACGAAGTAGCCTTATAGCCTGACGAGGGTCTGGACCATCAGTTTGGCCCCTTATGCAGTTCGGAAATTTTCTATACGATTTTGATGAGACTTTTGGCAGAGTGGTAGATCTTTGTACCCTGATTTTTTTGGATTTTTTTTTCTTTGACTTCTAATGCACGCGCAAGTCTTAAGGCTCGTTATTCCGCTGCCGTAATTCCAGTATCAATGAAATGACTCCAAAATTCCAGCGACGCGACGCGCGAGTGCGCAAAAAAAGAGGAAAAGTTTCAAGCGCATATCTTGATTAAAACACTGAAACGGTGTGTGGGGGGGGGGGCGGCGGCCAAGTTTACGAGGAAAAGCCGGTGCCGGCGGGGCTGGCGGGGCTGGCTGGTTTGAGTAGGTGGAAGCGGCGGGGGTGTTTGACCGCCAAGTTCACGCCCCCCCCCTCTTTTTTCTGAAGGAAATGGGTGCCGCGCAACGAGATTTTTAATTCCAGGAGGCGAGAAGCGAGGCGCGCTGAGTTCCGAAAGACCGCCACGCCGCTGCCTATATGGTCTGGCGGTGCTGGTGTTCCTGGCCCCGCCTTGGCCCTCGTTGGCTTGGCCGCTGCTTCGCGGCGCGCGTCTCGGTCGCCACTTCCTGCACCCAGAAAAATGATTTCTTGAATAAAGTCATATATACTTGTATATATATGTATATATACTTGATGCAAGTAATTTTTTGCCTAAGTAAAATTCTGCTTTTAGTGAAGTAGAAATATTCTTGATATGGTTAGAGTTGAATGAATGCAAAGTCTATAAGTATTGATCTGACACTCAGTTCAGCTTGAATCAAGTATTTTTAAGCAAGAAGAGTATTTTACTTGATTCAAAAATTAATTTTTCTGGGTGTACTGCCCCGACGACGGAGAATGCTACCCACCGATTCCTGAAAGGTCTATTCGCCTCTGTCTCTCTCGCACCGGACGCCGTACTAGAGCGAGAGAGACATCGAAAGCACTGTTCGGAATCAGCCTGCAGGCACGCCTTCCAGGCGCGACTTTCCTGCAGGACCCTCAACAGCGGCGGTTTAATTCGTCGTCCTGTCTCTCTCGCACTGATGGGGCGTCCCCGTTTGGGCGCGAGAGAGACAGAGCGACGAAACGCTGCTCGGAATGTGGCTCCAGGCCGAGGACGGCGCGCACCGCCACCGCCACGGACAGCGCGAAGACCACGAAGACCGGCGTGCGGTCGGCATGACGTCATCCACACATGCGCGCCGCGCCTGCATGGCCTGCACGGGCCGCTGTCTGGCCGCTGTCTAGGCCTGGCAGACCGCACGTTGGGGCGGGGAGGCGGCCCGCTCGGCCCGCTGCCGACTACCCCGACTCGACGAGGACACTGTTTGGGCAGACATTACTCTGGGAACCGCGGGGATATTCACTTGAACTAGTCTCTCAGTCCACGCCAGATATGCATACTAATTTCAAACTACTCTGAAATGATATTATACCGTTTGTTGAGATAGTATTGAAAATTAGAGCGAAGGCCTGTGCCGGCCGCGCCTCGTCAGCCTTACGAGGCCGGGGTGGGCCAGCCCGCGCGACACTGCTGTTCGACGGGACTGCCTACCCTGGCCTCGTAAGGCGCGCACAAGGGCGGCGGCAGGCATGGGCAGGAAAGTAAAGTACCGCGGTACCAGCACCGCGGTACTTTTTTGGGTAAAGTACCGGCACCGCAGTGCTGATGACGCGAAAGGGACCGGTAAATTACCGCGGTACCGATTTGCGAGTAAAGTAACGAAAAGTACCGTTGGTCCTGTCAGCGGGCGCGCAGCCGCGCACTATGACGGATTGAGTGACACGACTATATTACGCAAGTGCATGCCCCGTCGGGTACCACGGACTCCATGCGCTGCAAACCGCTGTACAGCGGCGCATTCAACAAAAGAACTTGGAGGAAAAAAAAAGAAGAAAAAATGGGGGCCCTTCTCCCACCTCCCCACACAGTAGGGAGGACCGCCTGCAACTTCGGTGGATCGGGGGAACCGGTGCATTCCAGGCGGCGACCCCAGGGTTCTCATCTGATGTGGGCCGGGTGAAGGGCGGGGGTTGAGAGCCTTTGGTTTTCGCGGGGTGGTCAGTGGTACCCACAGTGGTACCCCCGCTGTCCGGCGCTCTCTACCGAACATGCAGTGTGAAGGGCCAGCTTCAAAGGACTTATCAACTCCAAACCGACGAATCAGAATGGACCCACTCGCGACCAATTGCGAGTGGCTGGAACGACCGGGGATCGAACCAGTGCCGAGGCCAATCCGCCGAAGCGGACTGCTTTTTAGACACCCAAGCATAGTGGACGACAAATGATCCAGACCACTACGCTATCACGACTGCACGTCTGCCGAGTGTCGGACGACGGGTTTGAGTCGTATTGGGATGAGGGAGGCAGTCGTAAAATGTATTGAAATGTTGGGATTCGATCCCCGGACCTTACTGTTCAAGTCCGACGCCTTAGCGATCTCAGCCACCACGGCTCATGGTAGATGCGGCGTCAGCCGCGCTCTAGACGCGGCAGGGATGGAGCCGCAGTGAGCGGGTCATTCGAAAAATGTTGAGAAAAAGTGGGACTCGATCCGTCGACCCCGGTACCGGGAACCGACGCCTATACCACCTCGACCACCACGACTCATGATTGGGGACGGGTAATGTCAACGCCTTTGAACCGCACTGGGAGTGCGGTCCGCACTGCCGCACTCCGAGTGCGGCTCAAAAGACGTACCATATTTTTCTGTAGTACCGGTAAAGTACTGCGGTACCGATTGTGGAGTACCGTGCCCATGCCTGGGCGGCGGAAATATTTTGTTACCTCTGCCATCCGCGAATCGGACACATGGTGATGGAGTCAGGTTGTCTCCTCTAGCATCTTGCTGCGGTGGGATGGCTGGGTGCCCCTGCCGCTGCAGCCTTTTCATTGCCACTGCCATTGCAGCGGAGGCTACCGGAATAATTCGAGTCTACTCCGAGTTCGTCACGCCGCGCCACCGCCGCGGTCGCTGACAGCGGATCGTGACCGATTCACATTCGGATTCGCGCGTCGCGCCGTCGCGCCAGCAGCGGTGCTGCATTTCGAATCGCAATAAGACTGCAAGGAGGGCGGCGCCGCGATGCTATAGGGACCTGGGACCGGGGAGCGGAGTGGGTAGAGTTATAAAACGGATCCAGGGTGCGATGTGCGTCGTGGGAAAAGGCGGGGCGGGGGGCGGGGCGGGGCGGGGCGGGCGGGGCGGGGCGTGAGGCGTGGTGCTGCCGCGGGTGACACCGAGTCTAGTTCAGGACGCGGGGCGCGGCGTCCACCCCTTTATACGTTGCATATTCATGTGGGCAAGGCCGGGCAAGGCGCGCCGAGGCCCAAGTTACCGGTGTGCCGCCACACCATCCATTACAGTGCCTGGCCGAGCCGAGGCCGCCGCGAGCAGTAGGAGACTCTCGTCGTTCCGTCTCCCTCGCACCCGCACGGGCCGCCCCGTGAGTGTGAGCGAGACAGCTTGCTGCAGCCGACGGGCAGGTGCGTGCTCCGAGCAGGACGAGCAGGCGGTCTGTTTTGCCGACGAGGCGACCGACTGCCGTATGAAGGATGGCGCGGCCTGTATTGGCCCCACGACCTGGCACACTGGCTTCCGCCCCGCCCCGCCCGGACGGAAAGCCGACCGCGTTTTGTTTGAATAACAATTTTCCCGCAGCTGGCGGGCCGAGGGCTGGGCGGGTGCAGGGCGGGCGCAGCGGGCCGAACGTGTCGTGGGTCCACAAGTCCACACGGACCGCACCGCACCGCGCTTGCAAGATAACCGCGCGAAAAATGGACTCCTTTCTTCCGCGGTCCACGGGCTGCGCTGTGCTGCGGCCGATGCAGGCGATACCGGCCTCCGCTCCGAGGAGTCGTTTCGTCGCTCTGTCTCTCTCGAACCCCTACGGGGCACGCCGTGAGGGCGAGAGAGACAGAGCGCTGCCCCGGCTGAGGGTAACAAGTCTCGGGCTTTGCAGCGGTCAGACGGACGAGAGTGCGCTCGGAGAGGGGCGCGAAGACGCCGCGGAGTTGGCGAAAATGTTGACGTTGACGGACGCCGAAAGCCGCGCATGAACCAAGCTGGTACAAGCCCCGGGAAGGCTTGCAGACCACCGCGCCCAGAGCTAGAACCATTAACCGCTCGGAGTCGTGGCTTTCTTTTCTGAAAACAAACAGAAAGAGGTATATTCTGCCCTCTGTCGCCAACAACTTGAATCAGTGGGTTGTGTCGGGGACGGGCATATAGCGCTGCGCCGCACTTCACATTTCATGTGCCGGGCGCTCGCTTTTTGCAGAGCACCAGAACAACGGCGCGGGGTAGGCAACCCTCGACGCCAGACACAACTTAACGCCGAGATTCCGCAAAGCAGTGGGGGCGAGCACCCCGGATTGCGAGCAAGGCCCCATCAGCCGCCCAGCAGCAGCCCCGTTTTTGCCGCGCAATTAGTGCGCACTTTTTTTGGGTGGAGTGTACTCGCCCGGCCGCCTCCCCGCACGGCGGTGCAGAATGGGGCTCATACACAGCAGATCCTATCCGAGTCCGAAATTCTTCGACAAAAGTTTCCGTTGCTACACGGGCACGGCGGGCGGCGCAAGTTTGGGGCGATGCCGCGATGCGCAGCGCCCGCCGCCCCACCCCGCCCCACCCCGCCCCGCCCCACCCCGCCCCACCCCGCCCCGCCCCACCTCGCCACTCGTAGCTAAGCACCCGGAGCGTTCCAAGCACACCGAAGAGGGGCCCCCAGGCGGGACGGGCCGGTCGGTGCTTAGGAGCCTCCGAGTCTCTATAAACTGGAACACAACAAGGCCCGCTGCCTTGGGACGCCCTGACGTCCTGGCGGCGGCCTCGGCAGCAGCAGGTGCCTCCAACAACCCCTCGACGGCGAGGCCGGCGGGGCGGCGGTGTCCTCCCCCGGCTGGCCAACCGTACATTCCTTTTGATCTCTAATTGGAGAGGCGAAAAGACAACGACCCGCAACGACCGGCCGCGTGAACGCGTTCGAGACACGAGGCCGCGAACCTCACCTCACCCCCATGCGTGGCCGCCTCGAGGATCCTGCAGCCGCGCCCCCGACAACTCAAACAGCACGCGCGCCCCACCCCCCCACGCCACGCCACGCCACGCCACGCACCCACAACAGACAGGCAAGGGGTTGGCGCAGTCCGGCCGGCCTTCGCGCCGAGCCGAGCCCCTCGAGAAATCAAGCGGCAAACATTTTCCAGTGGCCATTTACAAGGGACATGCTGTAACCTGTGCCCCCAGGCCCCCCGGGGCGGGGCGGGGCTGGGGCGCAGGGGAGGCTGTCCGAACCAAAGACTGGCCGCCCTCACGTTTACGGCCCTGTGGGGTGGGGCGGGAGAGTGGCGTTGTCAGAAGTGGGACGGCGCATCTACCGGTGCGTTGCCGGCTGCCGTGCCGCCGTTGCCGCGCAGCTGTGTATCCTGGCCGTCACGGCCGTCGTCCTCAGTCTGTCAGTCGGACGGGTGCGCGCTGTGAGCGCGGACGGGCAGCCGGGTGTAGCAGTCAGTGAGACGGCGCGGGGCAGCACCGGTAGCTCCACGTAGCTCTGCGTAGCTCTGCGCCCTAATTGGATTCCATTATTCCAAAGCGCGAAACTGAATCTGCTGCAGGGAAGCGCGTCGCCGTGTCAGGAGAAGGCGTTGTTGCTGGCCGCCCCCACCGCCCCCCTCCCGGCCGCCCCTGCGTTACACGGCCGGCTGAAGCGGCCCTCCCAGAGGCCCCGGCCACCGGCCCGCAGCAGGCCGCCCCCGGAGAGAGGCTACCTACTCGGACGCGGTGCGCGCTGCGCGGTCGGGCCCTGGTCGGGTCGGGGCCTGGATGGAGTACGGGCGGCAGTGGCCGGTCCGAATCCAGACCGACAATGCCCGCGCATTTACATAATGCTTATTGTCGCCCCGCCCGGCCCGGGACTGGAGGACGCTCTTCGTCAGCATCGCTCCGTCTCTCTCGCACCCATGGCGCGTCCCCTGAGGGTGGAAGAGAGAGACGGCACACTGTGTGGAATCGCTCGGCTTGGATTTCATTAACAAGTCGGGATGCCGATGACCAGCAGCAATCAACAGGGAGCGAGCACCCCAGCCGCAGGGTTGAGGTTCGCTTCGCTGGTTGTCTCTCCCGACGCCCCCCCCCCTTTCCCATCCTCTCTCCCTCTCTCTGCTCGATTCCTCCGACTGCAAATTAATTTGATGTTGCCAACGAAACACAAACGAGAAGATACAGTCTGTTTGCGGAGCGTCTCGGAGAAATCGCTTTTCCTTGTTTACTTTCCGACGAAGAAATAAGGGATCCCTCGATCGCCGTTATAACGAAGTATTTTGAGCGTGTAAGCTCACAAAGAAAATAATGTGTACCTTACATATGCTCAGAATACGTCGTGAGGTTTTAAGCGTTCGTTCCCCGATCGGCGCGGGAAGTGAGCTGTGCAGCGGGACGACTCACGACAAGACAGTCGTCGGCGAGACACTCAACCACACACTTCCGGCCACGGCGCGACGAGAGAGAGAGAGAGAGAGAGAGAGAGAGAGAGAGAGAGAGAGAGAGAGAGAGAGAGAGAGAGAGAGAGAGAGAGAGAGAGAGAGAGAGAGAGAGAGAGAGAGAGATAGGCCTAGCGCGCCGAGCGGCGAACGCGGGGGAAGGGGAGGCGGTTTTACTCGGGGTAATACGTCCAAAAGTTTGGGGCCGCGTCAGCAACAGCGAGCGAGCGAGCGATATCAAATTGTCTCACCCGCACGCACACAATAGACTGGGTCTCGCCGCGCGCGGCTGTCACTGTCACACTCGCCGCGCTTTCGAATGCCGGATTGAAAAGCACAAAATATGAATTATGAATAAATCCTTTTTTTAAAAAAGCCGGGCAATTTAAAACGGTAATGACGCGGTTATGAGGGTGGTCACTTTTTATTTTATTTCCCACCTCGGCTGTCACTGAGGTAACGTATCGCGGGAAAGTTTTCTGCTCACCTGGGACGCCACCGCTGCCACCAGGTATGCTCGGGGCTGCGGGTAATGGATCACACCTTCCCCCTCCCCAGTTCATACAGCAGCCAGCCGGCGAGGATCGCATTCGGACGTTGGAAGGGCCGCTCGACCTCGGCTGGGGGAGAAAATATATGTGTGGTCGAGCGCTGGGCAGCGCGGGCAGCGCGGGCAGCGCCACGCGGGAGGGGAAAATATTTCTATTTATCGCAAGCCTTCATTGGCAAATTGATGGCTCGTTCCCCGGCGAGCTGCGTGCGGCCGATCGGGGCGCCCTGGTCGCTCGGTCTCTCTCGCACTCGCGGGCCGCCCCTCGGGACGCAGGGGTGCGAGAGAGACAGAGCGAGAGGGTCGAAGGCTGAGCAGGCGGCGAACCGCCCCGTGGAACCACAAACGCAATCGCACCGTTCGCGGCGCCCGCATCGGTATTTATAAATCTGTGTTTTAATTGGTTTTCATTTTTCTGGCCGCACCGCCGAGTGAAATTGGCTTCCAATGGCAACAATCGCCGCCCAAATACAAGCGTCACGTAACGGGGCGGTGCGGCTAAGCCCCCCCCCCCTTTTTTTCTCTTTTTAAAGTGATTGTTTTTAACATTTCATTTTTGATTTATTTTGATTTTTTTCTGATTTTAATATTGATTTTTTTCCTAGTTTACAATGATTTTTTCGAGTGATCTCCCCCTCAGCCGTCGCTACTCCGGGCACTAGGGCCGTGTAAACGGCCTGGGCGCGCTGCGCGCAGCAGGGGATATCGCCGGGGTCGTTTCTTGTCGAGTCTGTCTTTCACCATCGTGCTGTCCTTCTATTTGGGGCGCTCGTGGGTGGCTGCTCTCTCTCTCTCTCTCTCTAGTTCGTTCACGTGCACCCCGCCCACCTCTTGACCGCCAGCGACCCCCACAAAGGCGGGCCGCGCTCGACGCCAACGAGATGCACATCTCGCCAAAAATTGCGCGCGCTTTCGTTTTCGGAGATGAAGCTGTCTTCCATCCCCCCCCCCCCGCCACCCCACCGCAGAGCAGCGGCTCTCTATCTCTCAATCTATCTCGTTCCCTTTTCGCCCCCAAAGGACCGCGAGACGAGAGGGGGGCGGGGTAGCGACGCCCGCGCCGCCACGCCTCTCGCCATAGAGGCGGCATAGAGGCTCCATAGAGTCGCGGCCGATTCAATTTCACGCCAAAATGTGAGCCGGCAATCACGAAACACCATTCCGACGAGGCGCTCCCCGCACTAATTCCGGGCCGCGGGCCGCGTCGCCGCCGTCTCCCTCGCACCCGCGCGGCGTCCTGTCGGGGCGCGAGAGAGACAGAGCGACGACAAAGACCAAATTTCCCGGCGCAGTGTCACTTTCGAGGAGCCGACAGCGGACGTTTTGGCGAGACGCGTTTGCAAATGGAACGGGCGATGTCGCGTTTGATTCGGGTCCTGTTTGAGGTCTATGGACCGTCGGAAGTGAGTTATGTCCGGCCGAACGGGTCGTCTCGCCTGCGTCATGAGTCTGACCTGCCCTACAGCCCGGCGGCCTCGGCTGCCTTGGCACTACATCCTCGCGTCAGACAGTCACACGTCGCTGCGCTTCGAGTCCAATGCCGCCGCGCCCCACCACGCAGGCAGGGCCGCACGCGTCGTATCACGTCGCCTAAGTGATGGGCGTGGCGGGGCGGGGCAGGGGACCGCCGCCGTTTGCGGTTTCCCTGCTCCGGGAGAGCGAGGCAGTCAGCGAGAGGAGATGGAGTGGCAAAAGTGCGCTATCAGCTCGTATACAGTCCAGTTGTTTCCAAGCCGCCGCCGCCGCCGCCGCGGTGGTCGTCATGGTGCAAGCGTTCGTCGTGGTGGTCGTAGAGATGGTCTCAACTCGCACCAGCTCGCACTCTGCGGGCAGGCAGACCAGCCAGCCGGAGCAGGGTGGGGGCGTGCCTGGGCGTGCGGGGGACCAGCACTCGGCTAACAGCTGTGATAAGACATGTAGCAGAGCTAGCAGCGCCAGTAGAGCCTCGTCTTCTGTCCTCCGGGACACCCGGCGCTTTCCTTTATCCCCAATGCGCGCCGCGCCACGCCACGCCGCGACACCGCCCGACGCCCACCGAGACCGGGGCCCGGAGCCCGGAGGCCCCCGGAGGACAGTGTCAAAATGACAGCGTGTGCGGGTCCGGGTGGGTCGGCCGGCCACTCCCCGAGTCAGTGCGCCTTTTCCTCCAGCGCTGTTTCCGGCAATAAGTCGGAGAGCGCCGCTTCCCACCTCCAAAGCACGCTGCGAGGCAGGCCGGCCCGAGCCACACTCCGGGCATGCCCCAGGCCAGACGCCGCGTCACACCTCCAAAGCACGCTGCGAGGCAGGCCGGCCCGAGCCACACTCCGGGCATGCCCCAGGCCAGACGCCGCGTCACATCGAGTGACACGCCACGCCGCGCCACGCCGCGCCACGCTGACCCACTCTCCCACGAGAGCGACAGAGACAGGGAGAGACGGGGCCCATCGCGTGGAGACGAACCCCAGACCGGGCTCGAGCCCGCCCTCGGATCAACACCGGAGCGAGGCCAAGCGACGCACACCAGTTTGGTTTCGTTCGCCTCTTTTTTTTTTCCGTGCTGCTGCAACAACATGCAGTGCCAGTTGCTCGGCCCGTTGCGAGAAAAAAAAAAAAAAAAAAAAAAAAATGAAAACACGAGGCGGCGGAACGCGGACGGGCTGACACCTCGCAGGCACTGCTGGCAGGTACACACGCCCACTTCCTTGATGTATGGCACGGCACGGCTGCCACACATGTGCCCCGGCCGGGCTTCTCTTCCATCTGTCTCCCTCGCCTTCCGACTGTAACTGCAGCCTGCAGCGGCGCAGGGAAGGGCTCAGCCGATGGCTCAGCCGATGGCTCAGCCGGCCTGAGCCCTGAGCCGGCCTGAGCCAGCGGAGCGCCGGGCTGGCTGGGCCGCCCCGCCACGCAGCGGTGCGTGCGGGTTGCCTATCGCCCGGTCCGCAGGCGGCCTGGCTGGAGCGAGCAGCAGCAGCGTGAGCATGGCCCGGCCCCTTCCCCTTGCCACCGCTCCGTTCCCTCATTCCGGGCCAGGGTGGCGTCGAGGCCTTGGCGGAGGCCACTTTCAGGTGCAGGGCTTTGTTTGGGTTGTCAGCGCCACACCTCGCCACGGATAACTGAGCACCTTTCACAACCTCCTTGCCATTCATGAAGTGCTGGGCGTGGCGCCGCGTGGCGGTGGCGGCGGTAGCGCGCCGAACAGCGGCGACCAAATGAGTCGTCGAGAGAAGGCGGCGAAAGCGGCGAGCGCGAGGGAAATGTACGGAACGGAACGTGCGTGCGAGAGGGACATAGCGACGGTCGGAATGCTGGCCGGGGTGGTGCGGCCCTTTCGTCCGCTCACTCTCGCGCTCGGTGCTGGGCTGCGTGCGAGAGGCGCGCCGTCCTCGTCACACTCACGTGCAGGTGGACCACAGAGACGGGAGGTACCCGACGACGTCGCCTCGCTCGCGGCCCCGCGAGGGTGCTTCGTAAACAGGGTGGCGGATCGGCGAGTCCTCGGCTCCGCGCCGCCCCGCGCCCCGCCCCGGCAAGTACCTCGAGTCCCCGCGAGGCCCCATGTGGTCTCGCGGCCGTGGCGAGGCCTCGCTTGGCAGCAGGTGAGGAGGCCGCCTGCATTATGCATTTCGTGGCAGCGGCGGGAACGCCAACGAGCTGGGTGGAGCGGGACGGGGTGGCGCGGGGTGAGGTTACAGGTGCAGGTCGCACCAGCGCAGAAGACTGCCTTGATTTTGTTTTTACATTTTCCCCCGTCTTTTTTTTTTTTTGTCGAAGGCGTTGGCCCGCCTCCGCGATGGCTTGACTGCCATTATGGAGGTGTTGGGCTCCACCAGGCAAGCCCTTCATCCTTGCGCCTCTCTCGCACCCCTAAGGGACGCCCCACGAGTGCGACAGAGACACGGCGTCGAAAGCTCAGTTCGGACAGAGCCTGTGCAAGCCGGGCGGCCTCATGTGCCCCGGCTGCCACTGCCACCACTGCCGCCCGCCTCAAACTGCCCGGACTCCAGACACCAGCTGCGCTCCGGCGAGGCGGGGCGGGGCGGCCCGCTGCGCACAGGCCTGGCTTAAGTAAGCCCCCAGTCGCCCCGCCCCACCCCGCCCTGCCCGGACTCTTGTCGGAGTATGTTCGGGCCGAGATAGTTGGCGGACTTTAAAGCCGCTGCAAGTTTAGGCCGGCCGAGCCGCCGTGCCACGCCCTTGGCCGCAGCGTGTCGCACCTGCAGTGGGTGATCCGAGCCGCTGCTTCGCTGTTCTACTGCTCTTACCGGCAGCACCCTAAAACAAACGACATAACGCTTTAAGCGCAGCCCACCCGCCACGCAGGGAGGCAGCCCCCGTAATGTCCGTTATCTCCCCGTCTCTCTCCGTCAAGGAGCACGACGCGTCCTATATCAACTTGCTACCAAGACCCTGGGGCCTCGTCCGGAGCCCGCGTGCCCCCCGCTGCTCCCCGAGGCCCACGCGTCACGTCATGGCGCGCCCCGGAACGCCCCGCGGAATGGAATAACACGCCCCCCGCGCCGCGCCCTACTCGATGGGGACAAGTGTGACAGTCGCCGTGTCACGCCGGGACAGTGTGTGAGTAGGCAGCAGGCAAAAATTCCCATGATGAAGGACGACGCAGCCTTCGTTCCCGCCAAGATCGCAGAATAAAATAGTGTAAGGCTTCCCCCACGCCCGCCTGCAAGTCAATTGCACTTCTCTCGCAGCGGCCGAATCGCAATTCAGAATCCACCCACACCGACGCGACACCCCCCTTTTCATCTCCACATTGCAGTTCGATGCTCGCACGCCGCAAAAAAGACGCGGACGCGCTGGCACGTCGCCACCCACGAACATCGGGTCCCCCGGGTGCCCGGGCGGATAGGCAACCCGCCGCACCGCCCTGTTGTGCGCGGCTATTGCTATTGACGGCTTGCTGTAAAAAGAACCGCGCCGCGCTACTCCGCGCGCAGGGTCAAACTCGGCGCGCACGGGGTAGAGCCGTTTCTTTCCCTTTCCCTGACACGGTCCGTCTGAGGCCTTTGTACCCCGGAGCCCCGGAGGGCCCGGAGGCGGGTACGTGTCTGGCCGGCACCGCAGGAGGCCGCGCCGCGCGGCCTAACAGTGCGAGGGGCGCGCGGGGCGGAGCGACGAGCACCCAGGCATGTTTGCTGTGCTGATCGAACGAACCGGCTGCCAGCACCTCAACCTGCCCCCCTTCAGCCCCAGCACCGCCACGCCGCCAGCTGAATGGATTGGAGTGGATTTGGGCAGCGTGGCCCCGGAGAGGATACAGGGGGAGGGGAGGGGGATTGAGGACACACGAGAGGATACAGCAGCCGAATAAGGGGATGGGGATCCGGCGGGCCGAGAGCGCAAACAGAGAGAAAAGATGGGGCAAGAAGCTCCCTGGCTGGCTGGAGTGTATATATCGCCCACATCACGCACGCCGCGCCCTGGTCCCTGGCAGCGCCAGATTGAGGGAGACGTTACTGGTGGCGTGGCAGGGCCACGAGGCCCCCGAGCCTCAGATATTATTTTCCTTGGGTAAACGGCACACACGTTCGTCCCTCGCCGTACCACGATGCTCTCCGGCCAGAGACTCGAGTCTCTCTAGCGCGGGCGGCAGGCCCGGCGTTCCTCTCCGTCTTGGGGCTCTCCGCGACTCCGTGGGGGTGGCAGAGAGAAGGCCGGAGTGCCCGAACCGTGTGCGTCATTATTCACATATTCTGGATTTCTCAGGTGGCGGGGCCGCATGAGCGAGCAGCGAGCTCGAGGGTCTGACATTTAAAATTACAACGCCCTCTATCTCATACATGGCGGCGGCTGTCGCGCCGGAGCCGCCGTCCTACTGATTCCCAGTGGCGAGTCGGACTGTCTCTCTCGCGCCCATAAGGAACGCCTCACGAGTGCGAGAAACGCCCAGGCTGAGGTGGAGGCACCCTGCTGAATTTAGACGAGCAAAAGGGTCGCGGGCCAAAAGAATTTTTTCATTTTTTACAAGCCGCTCCCGGCCGGGCCAGGCCGGCCTGTCGCGGGCCTAGCTCGGCCTGCTTTGAGATGCAGCAGGGGCAGCGCAGCGTCCGGCGCCTCCTTCCGGTCCGCACCGGAATCCGGCCCACTGTTGGAACACGGACAGCCGCAGAGCAGGGTTGTTTTCACCGCGACGGCGCGAATCTCTTGGGACGAGGCCGTCGATCTCGGCCGAGCACATGTTCGTCGTGCACACGCGACCGGCAATAATAAAAAATTAACCTCGATTTGATGGGCCAGTGTTTTATCGATTTATTTTCTGCGTTTTGGACATAATGAATGTGAAAAGAAGATTATGTTGACTGGAAAGTCATAATTTAGGCTGCTTGGTTGGCTCGTTTGTTGGCAACGTCGTGTATGATCCTGTTCTGCGCTTTAACAGAGTCTGCGGGGAAGCCCCATTGAGGATGGAAGAGAACACCCGCAAATCATCCTCTTTCTCTTGCTCCAGACACGATATACGGGTTTTTAAAGTTAGTACTTCCTCTTGAAGGATTTCTAGCCTGAAAAGCAAATTAATTACATTGCATATTTTATGCTGAATCACAAATCCATTGTTTGGTTTCTGATGAACTTTGTACTTACCTATCTTCCATCTCCTCTTTAGATGCACCGTCTTCCCCTGTTGAAGTAGTCACCTTCTTGGGAGACACTTGACGCCTTGGCATGGACATTTTCTCTTGTTCTTGTCGTGCAAGTTTGGCTTCAAGCCTAGCAACTCTTTGACGCTCAAGGCGCAGTGCACTCTAAACAAAATATTATTGGTGATCAGAGCACCAGGTAGTAGGTTTTTAAAAGGAGAGAAGAAAATTGTTTTACCTTATGTTTGTCACTATCATGGCGAGCATCATTCAAACGTCTATTTACAGATCCAAGCATTTCTAAAAGCTTCTTATGTTCTTGTTCAGTGACCTGTACTTTCTGGTTTTCAATATTCTGTTTTTCCTGTAACAATAATTATTTCAATTATTTTATCAATTTTCTATTTTATTTTATTTTTCCCAGATTTATGTGTAATAGGTTGAAACAAACAATCTTACCCCCAAGACAGAACATAAATTTATAGCTGGTAATTCCACTGTTTGAATTGTTTCCTCCCTGAAATCAAGTTTTTAATTTTCAAAATTGAAGAGCTCATTAGGGAAGAACCATAGTTTTAAAGTAGGAAAAACTTACTTTACTTTAGAGGCACTGATTTCCTTTTCTTTCAAGTCAAATAAAATGTCTTCCAATCGTTTAAGTTGTTTCTCCTTGTCCTCTAGATTTGATAAGAGCTGCACGCTCCTCTGCTTTTCCTAAAATAGGAATGGTATTGTGAGATTTTTTTACAATCATGCTTTTCACAAATTTAGTATAGTAAATTTAACATTTTACTAATTAAGAAAAGTTACAATTTTTAGATCATCTTGCAGTTGTTCAAAGAATCTGTCTGATTTTTTCAGTTCCGAGCGAGCCTCTTCCTTGCACATTTTAAAACGCCCTTCTAGTTGGGTAATTTGACCCTAGAGTGAAAGAACAAGTGCATAGTACAGGTGTTAAAGAAAGAAGATTACTTAATTTAATGGCCCTTACTTTGACCCATTTTTACCTGAAGAATTTGTATAAAGTCATCATTTCTAGCACCTTTATCAGTGAGCGTTTGAATATGGGCTTTGAAAGAGCTATTTTCCGACTCCAAAACTCTGATACGAGCCTTTGCTGCATCAAATTTCCGAATGTGCTCATTAAGTTGCTGCTTGAAATGACGTGCCTCCTGCAGCGCATTTTCCAAAGATGCTTTTCTTTCTTTAGTGGAGCACCTCCCTTCTCCACACGAACTAGGATTATTATCTGAAATAATAGCATAAACAGGTAGCTGCAAGTAAGAGATACAGTACAATCAAAATTTTTAATAAGTTGGAATGAACTTACCTGAAATGCGATAATCACAGCACTTTCTCAAGCGCTCAGAAAGTTCTATCACCCTTTGCTGTAATACTTGAATTTGTTGCGCCCTTCCTCTCCAATTTCCAGCAGTTCCCCCAGATGAAAGAAGATCTGGTATGGAAACTCCTTCCCCAACTTCACAAATTAAAACCTGGAGAAGTTCAACTTCATCTTCCATTTACCACAAAAACTTTAGTGCTTATGACAATAAATATGTACAAAAGACATACTTTGTGCGCATTTTTTAGTTCTTGATGAAGATGTTGCAGTTTGTTCCGACATTCAAACAGTTTCGAATTTGTAGAATGGAGCTTATCAGATACTGATTTAATCTCTGCCTCCTTTCTAGTCAATATCTCTGTAAAAAGAAAAATTATTCTCATTATTTGATGAGAATTCTAATTACCTTATAGATTTGAATCAGGACAAAATACTACCTGAGGGAATTGTTGGTTGGTTTTCTTGTGATTCCATCAAGGACAGAAGATTGTTTTCCGCAAGAAGGCATCGACCTTTTTGCTCTTCTAATTGAGCAGTCAGCTCACACACCTTAACATTCAAAGCATTCTCAATGCAATAACGAAATTCTTTAGGATCATCTGTAAGTCATTGCAACAGACCTGCCTTGAAAGTTCCATGACACGGCATGCTGCCATGTCAGCATGACGAATCGAATCAAGATTATGAGATATGGACTGTTGTAAACTTGCATCAAGCGGTAACAACTCTTTTTTTAGAAGCTGGTCTTTCAATTCAGCAACTTCCTCATCTCGACTTTTCACCAAGAGGGATAATTGTCTATTTTCGTCACACAAGCTCTGAAATTAAAACAGTTTATCTCATGAAGATACTTTCTTAAGCCTTCCATGATTAAATTGGAAATAGTAAAAATTGTGACACCTTTAGTTTGTCTTGTAGGTAGACGTTAAACTCTCCCGGAAACAGCATATCTTGTGGTATGTCACAGACTTCCAGCAACTTTAAAAAAAATAAAATTAAAAAATATTTTAATTATTTTTAATTTTTTTAAAATTTTTAAAGGGATTAAGCTTGATATAATTTTACTTACGTTGAAACCAAGATCTTCCTGGATGTGGACCTCTGGAGTCTTGACATCTGCCAACTCTGTGCCGCAGGTTAAGTCCTTCTTCAGGTTGCTCCTTTTCGCCTTTCCTCTCGAGCGACATTTCCGCTGCACTGTGGCGCACGTCGTCAGAGTGTCCACAGACATTCTAGGTCACAAAAATTACTCCGACGAAGGACTAGAAAACTCGTAATTGTTAAACCTTGCCACTGACAAGGGGTCGACGTTTTTTCAAAAAAATTGCGCCCGTCATCCCCACCCGCGCCACCTATGCTCTAGGCTGACACCACACCAAAATGTTTCACGGTCAAATTATTTTACTGCATTATAATGGCGAATTAACTGAGCATAGAGATTCTGGCAGGCTTGACAGCAAGTGGGAATGTGCTTTCCATCACAAAATGACGCAAAAGGCAGAATCATCAAAATGAGAAAGCACGGCCTGGTTGATGCCAATGCCAAATGCGAAGAAATAGTGAAGAAGAATATGAGACGTAAACATGCACGCCGGCGGCCGCTAAAAAAGTAGCTTCATTGTGTTTACGGTTGAGTTTCTCCCGATTTTCCCATCAAATCGAAGTGGTTTCACCGCGTGTTTTATTCCTTGATCCCTTCTAATTTCGTAGCCAGCACAATGGCCAGTGGAATGCTGTATGGTGGCGACGAAATCGGTGCGCTAGTGTTCGACATAGGCCATCACTCTTTGCGTGTAGGTTATGCTCAAGAAGATTCGCCCAAAGCTGAAATTCCTGCTGTTGTGGGCATTGCGGAAGATGGAAATTCAAATGCAGTACTTCAGACTGATGCTATGGATATTGACGACAAGAAGCCAGACAATAACATTACCCAAAACGGGAACAAGTACTTCATTGACACCACCATCCTTCATGTAGCAAGAAAGGGAATGGAAGTGACGAGTTACATGAAAGATGGAATGATTGATGATTGGGATCTCTTTGAAAAAGTATTGGACTATACTTATGCCAAAAGTATTCAGTCGGAATCCATGCTTCACCCAGTTCTTATGTCAGAAGCTCCATGGAATGTGAGATCTAAACGAGAGAAGCTCACTGAAATAATGTTTGAGAAGTATAACGTGCCGGCTTTTTTCCTTGTCAAAAATGCTGTGCTTGCTGCTTTTGCCAATGGCAGAGCTACAGGTATGTATTTGGTTAAGTATATTAACATTCGGTTCAAATTGTTTTCAATTTCCATTTCTGAACTGTCTACTTTTGTTTTACAGCGCTTGTCGTGGACAGTGGATCAACCCACACCTCTGCTGTGCCTGTGCAAGACGGCTTTGTTCTAACCCAGGCCATTGTCAAGTCTCCTCTTGGTGGAGATTTCATTTCTATGCAGTGCAAGCAGCACCTTATGGTAACTAATTATTGAAATCATTTAATCTTTACAATAACCATTTCTGAACCTTGCATTGTATACATAAAACTCTTTTCTTGTTTGTTGCAGGATTCTGATATAGATCTGACTCCTTCTTATATGATAGCCAGTAAAGAGGCTGTGAAAGAGCGTGAAAAACCCAGATATGTAAAGAAGAAAGTTATTCCTGAAGTGACTCAGTCTTGGCACAACTATATGACTAAGAAAGTGGTGCAAGATTTCCAAATCAGTGTTCTTCAAGTGTCTGAAACACCGTATGATGAGAAATCAGTCTCCTCCATTCCTTCAGTGCACTATGAGTTCCCCTCTGGCTATCATCAGGTCATTATTATGTTCCCCATGGATAGTTTTAGATGACCACAAAAGATAAGTGACACTTATTTGTGCTGTTCTGTTTTAGGACTTTGTCAACGATCGCTTCCTTATTCCCGAGGCTCTCTTTGACCCCAGTATTGTGCCAATGCGAGGAGGTGTTGTGGGTAATACAATGCTTGGTGTTGGACACATTGTTACAACAAGTGTTGGCATGTGTGATGTTGATGTACGGCCTGCATTATATGGAAGTGTGGTCGTTACTGGTGGAAATTCATTCATCCAAGTAAGTTATTTAAGTTCATTCTTCTTATAAAATAGCTGTGCTCATGCAGGATTGTATATGACAACAATCTTTCTCTCCTAGGGTTTCCCTGAGCGTTTGAACAGAGATTTGTCCATGCGCATCCCATCTAGTATGAGGTTGAAGATGATCAGTGCCAATGGATGCAGCGAACGTCGGTTTGGCGCCTGGATTGGTGGATCAATTCTTGCATCCATTGGAACCTTCCAGCAAATGTGGATATCTAGCCAAGAATATGAGGAAGGTGGAAAAGGACAGGTCGATAGAAAATGCCCATAGACAACTAGCAAGTAAGATTTTGTAAGGCTTAACTTTTAAGATTTTACCAAAATATTAATTTTTCTTGTATTTCTACTGGAATATTCAACTGTTTAGAGGATTTTTTTCTGACTTGAGTGTGTTTGGTACTCAAAAAGAATTCATAGCATTGTAAATCATCATTTCTAATAGTAAAGAAGCATAGAAAAAAAATGTAGGAAGATTTTCATCGGTTGAATTGTGATTGCTTTCTATTGTAGCTTCAATTGTGATTTTTTTTCTTTTGAAATAATTTTATGTTATTGATATCATGGAGGTCATAATTGTATGTATTCAAAGTTGGTATGGCTGTTTGGAAACAGGTCAGGTTGGTTTACAGTATTATGTACTGTGGCTGTCATAAAAAAAAGTTTGTCACGTTTTTGATATTATTATTGGCTTCCCTTAAAGGGTCTGATAATGAACTAGCTTGCCACACTCTAAATGATCATGTACCTATGAGGGAGAGCTCCCTGCATCACGGATTTCTACCTCTAAACAATTTGGATGTTGTGATCTGTGAAATAGATATGACTTAGGTGTAATTTAGTCAACAAGTTCTGTCTATCACCCGGTACAAATTTGTCTGGGCATATGAAGTTGTACATATATAAAATTAAAAAACATACTATTTAATTGTCCAAAAAAAGAACCAAACAGGTTTATTATTTATATTGCCTTTTTCCAACTGACAAATACACTGTTCTAAAAGAGAGAATAAGTTAAATGTCAAGTATCGTCAGCTCAACTGAAAATCATATAAGACACCTGATGATATAGTTAACCATTGCAACAGAAAAAGGAGTGTCATTCCTCCGGCCAAGCTTATGTGGATCATTAATTAGAAAAGCACACGTCCAAGTTGATACACCTCAAACATCTTATCTATTCTGTAAAACAAATTAACAGACTTATAAATGTTACTAAAGGTTTGTGCAGCCATCCCTAAGCTGTATGGTGACGTGAAGGCAGTGGAGATCAGGCAAGCTGGCCGGTCTACAGACGCCATGCTTGTCGCATCATTAGATCAAAATATCCATCCTCATCAATTGAAGAACTAACGCCTGCATAATAATTGATGAATTCTTCTTCCGTCACCTGGCAAACAAATATAACAGATTTAGAGAGAGTAACCAGACAGTAACATGGAGCAAGATTCATTGAACTTTTCCCCCACCTTCCCGTCGAAGGCATGCTCAGTGTCAAAATTACTGAGGAACTTTTCCAGGATCTGGTCCTCCGTCAACTCCCCGCTCTGGTACTGCGGGTGGGCCTTGACGGAGTACACGTTGCGGAGGTCGTCGATGGTCACCACGCCGTCGCCCGTCTTGTCCATCTTGCTGAACGCCTGCTTGATGAGGCTCACCCGGTTGTCCGAGAGTGGCGGCTGCAACACGCCAGACACACCACTGTAACACTGTGCGAACTCGAGGCGAGAGCTACTACCCCGCGCGTCTGAGACTTCCCCGGTCGTGCACGGGGTATCGCCGGTTGGGCGGGAGGGGCCCCTGCTCACGCGCCTGGGGGGTAGGCAGCCCAACAAACACGCGAGTGTTGCGTGCCGCCGAGGGGAAAGGGGGTGTCGCGTGCGGTGCAGGGAGTGGGGCATTGACTCGGCAGACTCTGTCTCGCCTCCAGTTCCAGCGTGCTGATTCCGAACACCGTCTCGTCGCTCTGTCTCTCTTGCACCCCCCCCCCCCCCCCCAACCGGACGATCCATGAGTGCGAGGGCGGCAGAGCCTGTTCGGAATGTCTGTCCCAGTGAGACAGTCACGCCCGAAAGCGCTTGCAGTGGCGACTCAACTGCCGGCGCGCGGCGCGGGCGCGGGGCCAGCCGCGGCCAGCCTGCTGGGATCGATCGAGTTGGATAAGCGTGGTGGGTCCCGTCGGTCATGTCCTCAACCCCGGGCAACCGGCTGGCCGTCCCGCGCCCCACCCGGCCCCGCAAGGCCCCGCCCTGCCGCCCCATTTCCAAACTCACTGCCAAACCATTCATTATTACTCGCACCCGCCCCCTCTGCAGAAGGGGCTGACAACGCCATTAGACTTTCAAATGCAGTGGCCATTTCGATGACACGTCGTTTTGCATAATATGCATGAGCTGTGCTCGTCTCGTCGCAGATGACCAGCACTAGGATTGCATCGCACTTATCGCAGTGGCGAGCTCGAAGAGTCTTGGGTTGGTCGGGTCGCGGTGACCGCCGCCCCTGCAGTAGGCCTATGGCCGCATTGTATTTTTGTGGCGTCACAGAGCCCGGAAGGTATGAATGACGTTTTAGCAGTGAGGAGGTACTCACGCGGATCTGGAGCAGGAACTCGTTGAGGCTGACGGAGCCCGACTTGTCCTTGTCGAACATGTCGAACAGCTCCTGCAGGTGCGCCGCGTCCAGCTCCAGGCCGGCGTCCTGCATGCCGCGGCTGAACTCCTCGAAGTTGAGCGCCTTGCTGCCGTCGTCGTCCATCAGGCGGAACATCCTGGGCAGAGCAAGAGATATGGCAGGATTCGAACGTCAGCTCTCGGACTTTGCAGTCGGCGCACAGACGCTCTGGACCACAGTGTTGGCGTGCGTTGACGAACCTGCCCAGCCCCATGATGCCGGACGCGCCCCTGGACAGGCAGATGAGGCGCAGCCGCTCCAGCGGGCAGGCCGTGACGGACAGCTGTCGGCGGGACTCGCTCATCATCAGCGACTCGCGGTGACTGTTGCCGGACTGGGGCCGCGACCACATCATCCCTGCAACGGACAACGTGGACACTGTCACTCTTCCATGCGAGGGGCTGCAGGTTTCCCCCCGACAGTGTAGCGGGGGGGAGTCCCAGCAAAGACGCCGCCCGCGAACCCCTCGATCCCCGGCACGCCCATGCAGTGCCTGCACATTGCATGTCGGTATGACGGAGCGCAGGGCCGCAACCCTCGCGCGCCTGATTCCACGCCGTCGTCGCGCCGTCTCTCTCGCACCCCTGAGGCGTGTGCCATGAGTGCAAGAGAGACGGAGCATCTGTTGGGAGTCCGCCTGCAGGTTTAAGTAGTACTGCATTGTGGCGAGGGGGTGCGACGGGGCGGGGCGGGGCGGGGCGGCCGGTGACGCGGCCAGTGCACAGCAACAGGCCCGCTCGGGGGGACAGCGCGACGACGCGCTGCGTGGCATCAGCCTGCAGGCCGCCATGCCGCTGCTCGCCCCGTGAGTGAATCGAGTCCGCCGCGCCTCCGGTGCTCTAGTTTCCGGAGCCAGCCACGCACGCCGTAATTACGGTAATAGACGCCGTGTGCACCCCGGCGATGATATGGACGAAGTTTGTTGGAACGTGACATAGATAAGACGCGCGTGTCACGGGGCCAGGACAGGGTGCGTGCGGTCCGAAGCGGCTGCTACCCCACGCCACGCCCTCGCGCGCGCCGGTCAGAATTTTCGCGCTTTTGGGAGGGGCTCGGGAATTGAAACGGGACTTGTGGTGTGTGTGTGTGTGTGTGTGTGTGTGTGTGTGTGTGTGTGTGTGAGTGAGTGAGAGCGAGAGAGAGAGAGAGAGAGAGAGAGAGAGTGGCGCGGGTTGGAACGGGGCGCGCGCCTCATGCCTTCGTCTTCACCGTGGCGTGCCGCGGGTGCGTCAGGAGCTGAGGGCGCGAGGCGGTGGCACCTCACCTCCCCGGGGAGACAGGCCCTGCGATGGCGATGGGGCCACACTGCCGGGGAGAGCACGCGGATCGGCCGCCTCATAGTCACGCTCCCGACAGAGCCGAAGACGCGGACGGGGCGCGGCTCGGCGTCAACGCCGCGGTCGTCAGCTGCACGGCGCACGCACCGCCGCTATCGACCTCGCCGACGCGGCAGCGCTGCGTTCGGCCTGCCGCAGTGACCCCTTACCCGGGGCGACGACGGCACGAACGCTGCACGCTTCGCTTGCACCCCGACGGCGGCCGGACGGCGGGCTGGCCTTTCGAAGGCTGGTCGGGCTGGTGACTCTCTCTTTCCTTTTGCTCCGTCGCGGCGGCTCATCAAAAACGGGGGTGGGGGCGCGTATGGCCCACCCTGGTCTCGCCGCTGGGCGCGCGGGCGGGGAAGGTGCAGTGAACTTGGCGCCGGACATTATCGCGCAAGGGGTGGCTAGCGCTGGCGCGGCCGTGAGGGCGGGGCGCACAGTGGGCCGGAAGACCGGTCTTCTGGCCCACTGTGGGGCGCGGGGCGGGAATAAAAGAAACTCCTCCAGCCAGATGGAAGATTGGCGCCATGGTCGCAGACAAGGGTTGGCCGTCCACGAGTAGCGCGACGAGACAAGTGGGGCAGACGCTCGCTCGCTCGCCCGTAACTTCCAGGTTCGCAGGTTCGAATCTCACCGCTTTTCCGCTTTCCTCGAGCTAGTTGAGCCACATGGGTCGTCGACACGCGACGAGGCCGCCGAAGCCTTCACCGACTTCTCATCCTGATTATCGAGAAGACTGCCCCGCCCCGCCCCGCCCCGCCCCGCCTATCTGGCTGCCGATCTTCGCCCTCTGCCGATCCGGAGGGCGCATCTTAATGAGAAATGCTCTGGCGTGCGCGAGGTCGACCAGCACGCTGATGCCGCACAGCGTTTCGTCGCTGTGTCTTCGTTGCACCTATCAGGGACGACCCATTAGTGCGAGAGAGACAGAGCGACGACAGAGATGACAGTGGGCCCGAAGGCCAGTTCAAGCAGACAGAATGGAGCACTTAAGAAAGTCCTCGAGCGGGAAAAACATGCCCTTCGATAGAGGAATCCATCGGTTGTGTTTGATTCTCGGGGACCAACTCCAAAAAGCGACCAGCCAAGAGTGGTTGCCCTGGCGGCGTGGCCCACGTTGCGGCGCGCGGTCCAAACCTCGCGACGGCATGGTGCAGGAGGAGACCTCAACGCCGTCCCGATCGCGTGGTCGGATACACAACGAGTGTTTGGCTCTCGGGGGGCCACGCAGAGAATCAATCCACTGCGGCCTGTCGACTGTCGGGCTAAGACGATGATGATTGTCTGGCGCGAAGGCCGCCTTGAAACATGGATGGGACTTCCCTTCGATCGGGTGCGCGCCGTGGCGGCGAGGTGCGTGCGACGACGGCGACCTCAAACTTACGGTGCGAGTTCATCCGCCGCTTCTTGAGCATCGTGCTGGCGGTGGCGGCGCGGCGGCGCGCGGCGGCCGGACGGGGTCAGTTGTAGCGTGTCTCGGCGGCGCTGGGGTCGCGGCGGCGTGCTGCCATGGCGGTCGACGGCCGGGACAGGCCGGGCGGTGCCTCCACCTTGGCTGCGGTGTGTCGCGGGGGCCGGCACGGCGCGCACTGGGGCTGGGGCGAGGGCCGGGGGATTGGGGGCCTAGCGCGGCCCCCCTCGGGGCCCGAGGGGCTGCCCCCGCCTCCCACCGGCAGCAGGCGCCGCGGAGGGGCGGCGGGGCGGGCGGCGCGTCCTTGGGGTAGCCGATGACGCCTTGAAGCAGGCTTGCAAACTCGCCTGCCCGGTCGCGGGCTCTTTCATTTGCTAGTGTGTCGCCGCGTCGCCGCGTCGCCGCCAGGCGGCGTGGCTCCGTGACACACATCGGCCGCGTGGTCCGGTTCCACGGCGTGCTGGTCGTCGGCGCGGTCGATAGGCCTGTCATCTGATAGGACGACTAATAGGGACACTACTCGGCCCGCCCCGGCCGCCACTGCAGCGGGCCGCCCTCGCACACACATTATGACCCACATCCCACGGCCGACGCTGACGTGCAGCTTGTTCCGGACAAGCCCCGCGACCCGGCGCCCCCGCGCGTGCTGCCCACCTCATTGGCCGCGGGAAACAAGAACAAGCCAACAAGGAGCGCGGCGCAGGCATCGTCCTGCAGGGGAACGAGGGAATGATAGTGATTCCGAGCGACGCGTGCAGACGGAGTAAACACAGGGGCGGGCTGCGGCGCTGCGGCCGGCAGCAGACGAGGTTGCCGAGCGGCAGCGCCCTCCATGAGTGCGAGTGGGAGAGATGGGGCCTGCCGCCGCTGCCCGGAACCATTCTGCAGCGCGGAGTAGGTCCGCAAGGGCCTTCCCCCACACTGTGCCGGTTCCTGGCGCGCGGTGTATTCCCGCGACGCGGCGCCGCACTGCTCCAGGGCTGCCCTCTGGTGAGCGCGAAGTGAAAGCCACAACGAGGCAGACCGGGGGTGCGGCCGGTGCGCGGGGCTCTACTTGCACACACACAAACGCACACAAACGCACACAAACACACACAAACACAGTGCGCGCCAAGTCGTTACACGAGGAGTTGGAGTTAACACCGTTAACATAGACAGGGAAACTTACGCGTGACAGGACTTTTCTTCGAAAGTACATCAAGTTGCGTCTATTTCACTATCTAAGAGCTTTGGATTCAAAACCATACCAACTCCTCTGTTTTCACTCCGAACTATTTTATCGGCGCTCCTATATCTAGTCCTAGTGGCATCGATTCCGCAACCTGCCCACCCTAGCCACCCTGCCGGCCGGTACCTCCGTCGGCGTGAAACGACGCGGGTACACGCCAGGTGCGCGACAGATAATAAATGTGACCTGTGTGGTGCCTCTCTCGCGCACCAACGGGACTGGGGAGTGTGTGGAAAAAAAAATTGTGTGGGAAATATGAAAAGTGTGTCGGAAAAATAGAAAGTGTGTGGAAAAAAATGTGTGTGGAAAAAAAATAAAAAGTGCGTGGGAAAATTTTAATTGTCTGTCGGCAATTAACAAATGTTCTTCCACTAAACGCAGTTCTAGCCTTCTAGCCACAGGCCACAGTGCTAGAGAGACAGAGAGAGAGAGCTGCAGACGGCGCTGAGGCACTGGATCAAGGCGTGGTGAAGTGTAACCGCACCCTGCAGCAGTCCCTTGCGGCATTCATTGCCGTGGCGGAGGCCGGCCGGTCGAAGCTGTTTGAAAGCACGCTCGGAAGCGTGGGTCAAAAGGGCCCACGGCCCAAAGGGCCAAGAGAAGGGTTCACGACGGTGAAGGGTCGGATGGCGACAGCTGATCGATGCTTTCTTTTTCGCCACGCATGAAACCCACCACGCTCCGCAGCGACCGTCAACCCACCACGCGAGGGCCCCGCGACACCGAAAATGAACGCGCTGTTTTCACGTTTTCCCTCCAAAACAAAAAGGTGGCCGGCCGGCCGGCCTGTGGAGTGTTGTGCTTCTGCGCTCCGCGGGGCGTCGTCTCGGGCGTCGCCGCGGCGGAGTGGATGCGGGGCGTCGCGGGGCGTTGCGGGGCGTAGCGGG
>CM060091.1:10768641-10887727 GCA_030522485.1 Stenchaetothrips biformis
CTCGAGGTGTGGCCAACGAGGCGGTGATCGATGTGCAGCAGCACCGGCCTGCAGGGCCAGGGCCGAGGCTGGGAGGAATGGGACATGCTCCAAGACGAGTAGTGCCCCATATTCACCAGCAACAGCAGGGCAGTCCAAATTAAAAGATGCCTACCCTGGAGGGCCCTCTCCCTAGCACTCCCGTAACGAGCTCAGAGTTTCGTGATTGGTGCTCAATTATCACTGCCCCGGGTACACCATTTGTCATTATCCTCCACCACGTGTGTGTGAGTGTGTGGACGTGTCCGTGTGGGTGAGGAGAGAGAAACAGTGCGTGCGGTAGGTAGTGTGTCTGGGTTGCGCTCGCCAAAGTGGCATTTCCCAGTCTAGAGTTTTCGCCAACTGCGCCGGTCTGCTTGGCCCACTGTGTGGCGGCTGGACCGCACTGGACCAATATCACACTCCTTTTCCTCTGATCTCGGACTCTCATTTCCACCCGGAATGCACATCTCGGGTCCGTGGAAAAAGCGGCCACGCGCCGCGCCCTTTCGAACGGCCCCGAGATAAGTTTCTCCCCTCCCGATCGCACTCCGCGATTGGCCGCTCGTAGAAAACCGGATGTGATGGATTTTTTTTCGGGCGGGGCTCGTATGATTTACTGCGATTATTAATTATCGCCTGTTTTCCGAGGCATTGACACGTGTGAAGCCATGGGCGCGGACGGCGCCCTCGCGCAGAGGACCTGTTTAGGCGGGCATAACTCTCGTAGTCCAAGTTGCGTTAGATTGCAGTTTCCTCAAATAGGGGGGACTTTTCGAAGCAGGCACATGGTGGCTCCAATGGATTGCCCTTCGAAGGAGGAAATCCGTTGGTGCCATCATGTGTTTGATCCGAGTCCTTTTTGAGGGCGTTGGAACTCAAAAACGCGTGCGTCCGTCCGCCTCCACGGTGTGCTGCGCTCTGTGCGGCTCCCACGGCAATCACGGCGGAGGCAGACGGCGGGGCATTGCGCGGACGGATTCGAAGGGCATTTTCCCGCCTCGAGGCTGATGCCCGAACGGTTGCCTTATCAGCGCTCTGTCTCTCTTCTGCACTCACCGTCGGGCGTTGCGAGGCGATCGGCCGACATCGCTTGCCCTCACCGCGCGGGCGCACTTGCCGCTCGCATTGCACCTTTTATTTTCCCCCCCCTCGGCCTATGCGGTGAGTGAAGCTGCGTCGCCACTCCCCCGAAGTCCAGTGCGCCTATCGGGCCGGAGTCTGAAATCGTTGAACGAAGCCACACGGAGGGTAATTTGAATGCTCGATAGGTCGTCCCGTCGGGGTCGGGGGCTTAGGGCTCCTGCCGCTGGGAAGCGGTTAGCGACTATTGGAATGACACGAGGCACCACAAGAAGAAGCACCCACGCCGCCCCGCGCGCCCCGGCTGTACAAAACGGACTGGACGTCTCGGAAGGTGGACTGTTGTGATCGGTTGCAACGCAGAGCCAGGCCGCGTGTCTCATTGGCATGCCTTCCGTCTCACTGGTCATCGCCCAAGAAGAAGACGCAGACGGCGCCAGAGAGATCGAGTCGGTGATTTTTACCAGCGGGCTAAAACAATCGGGACCGACTTTATTGTAACTCGCATTCGAGATCGCGACGGAAATACATTGCTTTTGTTGGAGGCATGCATGGAAAGACGACAGAATCAACGGGGTCGCAAATGAACAGCAAAGGCCGGATTCGTACCTTTGGACGCCGAAGGGTTGAGCTTGTGAACCTTGCAGGTTGGGCTTTTGGGCTAGGCTTGCACGCACTTTATGAAGTTCAGCTTAGCGGGAAATCGATTTCGGAAACAAAGTGTCACCTCGGCGATTCTATTCTGAGGCGGGGACTCGGCTCCTTGCCGGGGGTGGTTTTACGGCTCCTCTCCGCTGGATAAGATAAAACGTGCGAGGAGGGAGGCCCTCCAAAATAATCCCCCCGTCTATTAACGCTTCGTTAGCGCTCGCACGGCGGACAGACTCAAAGAACACTCTTTCCTTCATCTTTTTCATTTCATCGGTGCCTCCGAACCTTCTTTTTTCCTCGAGGGTGGGAAAAGCAGCTCACGTTGGGGCAGGAATGCCACTGTTGAGACCATGTCATGCCGCGTTTCGCCGCCGTCCTAGATTGAGGCGAGCCAGGTGTGCAAGGTCAGTGCCGCGATTAAAAGGTCTTTTGTGCCGCGGGCTTCCGGCAGGGAGGTCACAGCGGGAGCGCAGGCGGCCGGGTAGCCGACAATCGGGGTAGACGAAAATGTACCTCTACGGCAGTTTACCGCTGAAATCCAGCAGGCCCTGGAGACCAGACCGCCGCAATCCGCCGCAGTTTTGTCACCCGGGTAAGGTAACTAACTCAGTCGGAGGGGCTGGACTGGAGATCTTTACCCGTGATTGCTGGGCTGCTGATTGACTCCGGGGCAGGTGCGCGAGGCCAAGAAGAGGAGGGTTTCCGAACCCCCTCTCCTGGGCCTGGCGTAGACCTGGGCGAATGACACTCACACGTAACACCTCCGAGCAGCCTCTCCTCCCCCGTCCTCCGCCACCTCCTCCTCCTCCACCTCCTCATCTCCTCCCTCCTCCTTTCTCTCATCCTCTCCTTTCCAGACCTCCCCCCCCTCCTGCGAATAATACCTGTATAAAGCCAATAACATTTCGTGCTACCAATTTTGAAGTCCTGTCCCTCAGCCCACATCGCCGGCCCCTAACCCTAATATCTCTCGGACCAAACGTTTTGCCGTCACATCACAACAGCAACTTACTACTGTGTTCGCGTCGCACATAACTTTGGCCCATTCAGGAAAAAATTGCGACTAAAATCTATAAAACCTGCAGCACCTGAGGCGAGTTCCTCTAGTACTATATTGGCTCATTTATGTGCTGCTTATGGAGTCTGGCCTTCTCTGGAAATAGTCACCAAATACTTTACTCTCTGGCTGCCACGCCTGCCGGTGCAGGTCCCACTCCACGCTGCGCATTGTTGCCCGCTGGGGTTGGTGGTTGGGTTGGTTGTCAAACACCTGTGCAGTACCATCCATTAGCCAAAACCCACGGTCCGGACGGACAAGAAGGTAGTGAGAAGGGGGAGGAGGACAAGAAGATGATCGGCACAGAGCCATACTGTTTTTAAACGAAAGCACACCAAAAAATAAAAATGCCCAAAGTATTCACGTCTGGCGCCTGTCCACGTTTTTTATCTGTCGCTGTCGTTCCGAAATGGGGGCCATGGCTTTCAACAGGTGTTCAGCATGTTTAAGCCGTGTGTTTTCCTTGTTTTGCCTTTTTTTTTTTTTTCGTTTGAGCCCGTATTCTGGGTTTGAATGATGGTACGATCCGGCGTCGGCCGGTTTTGGATGGCGAGGCGTTGCGGGGCCGACCGCGGCGGTGTGTCACTCTATGGTGTCACGGCGGTGTCACGTCCACCACTGCTCGCCGCTCCGCGTCGCGCGATCACACTACTGGGCGAGAATCTGAACACCTGACCGCACCGTAGAAAACCGCCAGCCAAGGCCTGCTAGACACGACTCGACGAACAAAATGCGCCAATAATAATAATAATAATAATAATAATAATAATAATAATAATAATAATATTTAATAATAATTAAATAATAATAATAATAATAATAATAATAAAATATAATAATAATAATAATAAATACCAACTCAAGTATATGTCGATCGCGGGCCGATTTTCGTGGAAGCCGCTTCTGGGGAAAAAGACGTCACGGTGAACACAAAGGTGGCGCGGACGGGACGGACAGGCCTGCAGCTGCCGCCGAGCAACACAGTGTGCATACATCCACGCCCCTGCAGACCGGAGCAGGCATTCGGGGAGTTTGCACAAAGGGGCGGTCGTCTAAACGACTGCATTTTGTCGCGAAAGCCGCTGCAGCGCCGCTGCCTGCGCCCACCTGTGCTTGGCCAGCCCGCTGCCACCTTGGTCGGCCCTATCGGGCTCGCTATTTTTCGTTTTTTTTTTCGGCCTGTCGGTCGGTCCGGAGGTCCCCGAGCCAAGCCGCCCATGGCGACAACTAACCAGTATCTGCTCATAGTTGGGATACCAGGCGAGCGGTTGGGCCGGCCTTGCGGGCACCCCCTCCCCTCACTCACACCTCGGGGCCCTAATGACTGTTGTCCTGCTGCAGCGTCCCTACCCGTCATATCTCATGTGGGGGGCGATGCCGAGCGAGCCGGTGCACAGTGGGCCAGAAGACCGGCGGAGGCGGGCAAAATCCCGGACGCGTTTTGAGCTCCGGAGCCGCTAAATGGGGCTCGAACCGAACGTGTGACCCCACCAATGGATTGCTCTCCGAAACGAGGAATCCAGTGGTGGGGTCACACGTTTGGTTCGAGTCCTGGTTAGCGACTCTGAAGCTCAAGACGCGTCTTTGGCCGCATGCACCGGTCTTCTGGCCCACTGTGCGGTGCGGCGATGCTCACGTGGCGGGCATCCTCTCTGACCGGCCTTGATCCACCGCCGAGGCGCGAATCTCGACCCGCACTTTGGCTAACGCACTCGCACTCACACACGCACGCCCGCGTCCGGCCATATACGCACACATACACAGCCAAGCTCGGTTTCACACCCGGATCATACCTGCGGTCTTGTCTCGTCCGCTCACTCAGCTTCAAATCGCTGCAACTACTTTCCCGCCGTTTTCAAGCGCAAGAGTGGTTTTTGTTTCTGAGAGCCGCGGCGCTCGCCGCACGCGACGCCCGCACCGATCCATAACGCGTCGCTCAACGACAGTGCGTAACGCTGCCAGACTTTCACCGTGATGCTATACTTCTTGCTGGCCAGACTGCATCGGGGCGCGGATCGGGCTGAGCCGAGCCCAGCACGAGCCGAGCCAGCCGAGCCCAGCCGAGCCCAGCCGAGCCCAGCCAGCCGAGCCGGATCGTCGCCGTGTGGTGAACGCCGTACGCCTTGGCCCGAACGGCCGAACCGAAACGCTGAAAAGTGGCCCATTTTGAGGCGGGCGTGGCGTGGAGCCTGGACATGAGCGCTGCGCCGCGCTGCAGCCGGGGTCCGAAAGCACAGTTAGCTCGGTGTGCAACGGCGTGCCGCGGCGTGCGGCGCGCAACAGTGCCAGTTAGCGCACGTTTCGAACACCGTTTGAGCGGTGCCAGCACGGACATGCCTTCGGCCCCAGCCATTATCGGCGCAAGCCGGGGTCACGGGTTCAAGCCCCACTAGGGAGGCGAAAATTATTGGCCACAGCCTCGGCGCGGCGGCGCGGCGGGGGCTTCCCTATGTTGAGGAAAGATCGGCTATCGGAGCCGAAACAGAGTGGCACACACCCCAGCCCGCCGTCCAGGCAGTTTGTTCACCCTGATTCCTCGAACAGAGCTCGGTCGCTGTCTCCATCGCATCCCCATGGGCCGCCGCGCGTGCGTGAGAGAGACATAGCGACGAAGGCATGGTTCGGAATCAGCCTCCTCAGATCAAAAGCCTCTCATGTCAAGTCCGCCCTCTAGGCGGTCTCCTTTTCTCCGCCCTCACGCTACAGTCACGAACCGCATTTCTCAAATTAGTAGCCCGCCGCGTCTTGGGGAGGACGTCGTGGAGTGCACGCTGAACGCTGTTCCCACACACCCCGTACGTGCCCATGCCCGCGCGCCCCGTGCGTGCGCCGCCGTGCCGTGCGTGCCTGTAATCATGTGAATGTGAATCGTCACTTCTTGCGGTCGGGGGAGCCTCATCGCCCCTGCTGGCACGTGGTGCTGCGGATTCACATTCAAATTCAATTCCGAGCAGGCGAGGAGACGCTATACAGCGCAGCGGTTCACAACCTTTCTCGATGTTCGAATCCTGCCATATCTTTAGACGATCTCGACACGCACGCGAGATCCGACACTGTACGGATCCAGCCTGTCAAAGGCATCGCTTCACAGTCTGCTCCATATGTGTTTACGGTGGCCCAGAGTGTAGAGGCGTCATGATCAGAATCCGGAACACCTGGGTTCGTCTCCCAGTGCTATCGTCATTTTCGGCAGACTGTCCCAGGGAATCGGCCGCTAAATTTTTTGTCGGCGGACGCTTTCCTCGCGGTGGTGACTTCGCTTACTCATGCGGTATAAACCTCTCGGCGATCCCCTGATGCGAACTGGAGATGGGGTCGGAACGTCGGAACGCCGTAGTACTCTATCATGCAGAGGCCTGTCGAGGGCATTGTCGCCCTCTCGCCTGCATGGGAAACGTCGCAATGTGGCCCGATGACCTGGGTAGATGTCTCTCAGTGCCGTGGCTAGTGCTTGAGCTTAGCTCGCCGGTTGTTAGATGGGAGGCAAAACACGTGACAGGACTACACCCAGTCCGATTCGGGGATCGGTCCTGCACCAAATGACCTTTCTCTTGGAAAATTTACCTTATTATTTTTGCATTGAAGTAAGTAGCAGTGACTCGGGCACTTTCCTCGCGTCGCTGCTGCACTCTCATGCCAGCCTCGCGCCTCAGACCCGCCAGCCTACCGGGCGGCGGCGTCGCTACCCCGCGCCACGACCATACCCCGCGCGCGGCGCTGCGGTGGATACCCCCGGCTCGCGAGAGTGCAGTGCCCCGGGTCGCCGCCGCCAGTGGCCCCACCGGTGGCGCGCTCTGGCGGAGCTTCGGCGAACGTCACTGGGATAGCATCTCGGCGGATAAAACTTTAGCGACGCTACAGCAGTAGTGTCATGGATAGAGTAATCCAGCCTCACGCCGCCTCACGCCCGCATCTTTTAGCGAGGCCGCAGAGCGGGAGGGAGGCACGGGGTCAGCGGGGCGAATCTTGGGTGGTCGAAAGCATCGCATAGACTGCAGACGACGACACTACTTGCCGAATATAGAGTTCAAAATGAAGAGTCCGCTAACTTGTCTTCTGGTCCACATCGCGCGCGGCACGGCCAGGACTCGTCGTGGCCGCGGCCGACTCGTTCGCGGCGGCGTGCGTCCGCGTGGGGGGCCTCACGCCTCGCGGGGCTCCACGGGGATGGCGGCGGTGGTGACACCGAGGCCGCGACCCTTGGGGCGATGGCCCTCCGCATGGCTCGCGAGCCCAGCGCGCTCATGTCCAGCGGCGGCGCAGCCCCCTCCAAAAGAACAGCCATAACCCCTGCCTCCGCCACCCCGAAACTCACATGCCCACTTTGCTTCGGAAATGCCGCAACGCTGACACCACACTGACGCGGAAGGACCACACACAGACAGAGGGGCACACACGCGCACACACACACACACACACACCTACACACCGTATTTCATGGCCGCGCCGGCTGGTCGTGACAGCCGTACCGCTCCACTACGTACTCGTTACACACCCTATGCATGCCCCCCCGTGTGTGTCTGGAGCGCTGCTCTAGAGTCTAACGCGCCCCGCGTGCGAACCCTCTCCCTCCCCCTCCCCGGGCACCTCACTCACCGTGTCGCACTGGCTGCTCTGCCGAGTGATGCTGTTGATTCTAATAATGACTGGAGCCGGCGGCGGGCCGGGGCGGGGCGGGGTGCAGGGCTCGCTCGGCGCTTTGACTCGCATTCGCACGGCGCGCGGCCCGGACGTGCAGGCAGTGCAGCTGAGTTAGGGATGATTAAAGCGCAGCGTGGCGCAGCGACACATGGCCGCCGTGCGCGCTGCCGTCCGCCGGCCCTGGTGTTTCGTCACTGGCATTTCGTCACGAGTATTTCATCACGGGAAAGGAAAGCTCGGACGAATGTCTTCCTGCTGCGACCGGCGGCGCCGAATATATTTGCTGTGTTTGTTCAAATTTCTTTTGTGTCAAGGAGAAAATCTCGTTGGTACAGCCTACCACCTTGAGACGTTTAGCGCATGGTAGGTGTACTTAGGGGTGGAGCCCTACCACTCTTGTTTATCAAAGCGAATGCGGGCCTTGTTTCTCGTTTCGAGGCCCACTGTGCGATTATTCATCCATTCATCATCCATCCAATACGAGCGCTGCCTTTTGATTCGGCCCTCTCTCCCCCGGCCCTCCGAATCCGTGGCGGCGTGCGGTGTTTGTACCTCGGCGTTGCTGCGCACTGCTGCTGCCGGCCTGCTGGCCGCGGCTGGCTGGCCGAACGGCCGAATGCCGCCCTGGGGAGACCTGGCCGAGTCCGACGGGAAATAAGGCAGCATGAGGCCCGGACCCACCGGACCCACAGCGGTCTGTCTCTCCTCGCGACCCGTCCGGGCCGCGCCATGAGTGCGAGAGAGTCGCTCGGAATCAGACTGGGGCGGCGGGGCCCCGGCGCCTACCTCAGCGGTCCCAGCCAGCCAGCCCCAGTGCGCCCCGGCCGGCTAGATTCATGCCGTGTTGTCGGTGGCGGAATGAATTCGGCCGCCAATGCGGGCGGCGCGGGCCTCGGGGACGGACAGCGCCAGGAGAGCACGCCCATCGGGCAAAAACTAAAAACGGCGCGAGCGCGGGAATCGAACCTGGGTTGCGACGCAACGCCGCCTAGACTCCCGGAAAGACAGAGACGGGGATTCCGGCGCAGCCACCGCAGCCGTAGGACCGGATCAGTCGGGCTCCCTTGCATCCAGAGGGTTTACAGCGCGCGGCGTAACCCTACATTGGATCCGGCGGCGCGGGGCCGCGGGGGCCGCGGGGGCGCAGGTGAGAGTGATGGTCGTCGCACATGGACGTCCGGGATGACTCGGCATGTGTGACGGACGGGTACACGACACAGCCCTCTTCCCCTCCCCTCCCGCGCCAGGCAGACCTCACGGTGAGTAATGATTATATAGAGAGCCCACGCGACGCCGTGTGGCGCGTTGCGGGACAGCGGCTGCTGGAGCGCGGAGGGCGGCGGAGGGATGGAAAGGATAAAAATGAAATAGGAATGGGGGATGGGGGCGGCCCGGCGGCGCCATCAAAACGCCACTGCGGCTTGATTTTCATTTAATTTCCAGGCCGCTCAAAGTTGCCCTGCTGTATTTATTTGTCGGAATGTGCCCGCAGACCCATGGGCATCGGTTGAAGGGATGCGGCCCGCTGGTTGGCCGGCCGTGGTGGTGATGGAGATGGTCGCGGACGTATCATGAAACCAGCCTGACGGACTTCGGGGAAACTAGACGCTATAGAATTGGTCTCGACTCTTCATGTCGTGGGAGAGAGAGAAGACGTGACGTTGGGCACAACGCGGAGGGGCGGCATGACGCCCTTCTCGGTGACGAGGACCGCATCCACGCCGCCGCACAATGAGCAGGGTGGCCAACCAAGCGCTCCACCCCAACCCATTCGTGGCCACTTTCCTTGTCATTATAAAAACAAACAAGAAAAACTCCTAATTGAGTTGCGAGGCCAAAGTTTTTCGGGCGGCCCCGTTCATCAGATACCGGCACTACACACGCGGATTATATACTGCGATTCAGGATGGAAGGCTGCTCGGCAATTTTTGTCGCCTTGCTACGCCCGAGGGGGATGCAACTCAAAATTTTTGTGTACGTTTTACAAAATTTCTTGAATTTTTTAAATTTTTTGAAATTTTTCTAATTTCTAAAAAATGGAACTCTACACCCCCTCCCCAGTCTTAATGGGGAGGCCTCCTGCTTTACTTCGGTGTTCGGGATGGGAACCGGTGCTATCAGGTAACTGGGGTTAATCCGATCCAGCGACTTCGATATCGTACGCCGGGGGACCCAGTAGGACCCGAGCCGCCGACACGGCCCAACATGGGCAGAGTAGAGTAAGGCAGAGACGATAGAGAGACAGAGAAAGAAAGAAAGAGAGAGTAGTTTTGGGAGCTTTTGTTTGCGCAGGCTGGTCGGTACCCAAATGGTACACCCGCTGTCCGGCGCTCCCAGACCCGAACATGCAGTCAGTGGGCCAGCTTCAAAGGACTTATCAACTCCATCCGACGAATCGGAATGGACCCACTCGCGACCAATCTCGAGTGGCTGGCTCGATCGGGGATCGAACCAGTGCCGAGGCCAATCCGCCGAAGCGGACTGCTTTTTAGACACCCGGGTGTAATGGCCTGGATTGAGCCTAGACCACTACACCACCCTGACTTGCACGTCTGCCGAGTGTTGGACGACGGGTTTGAGTCGCAGTGGGAGGGAGCAAGTCGAAAAATGAAAGGAAATTTGGGGATTCGATCGCCGAACTTTACTGTCGGGGTCGGACGCCTTAACGCCTTCAGCCACCTCGGCTCATGTCTGTAGTGGATTGAAGAGGGCTCTTGTCGTGACAATGAGCAGCGGCCAGAGAAAAAAGTTGTGAAGTAAAAAGATTTGATCTGCCGATGACCGACGCGTCTACACATCCAGCCACCACGGCACATGATGGTCACTGCGCATTGCTGTGGCTTTGAAGCACACTGGGGAGGGCAGTAATAAATGCATTTTTCGTAATTTTTTTCAAAAAAATCTTCAAAATTTCTAAAAAATTTCAATAAATTTTTTAAAATTGTTGTATAATTTTTTTCATATTTCTCAATAAAATTTTTCAAATTTTTTGACACTTAAATTTTTGGTGTACATGTATTTGGCCAGTTGTTTCCCCCTCGGCTATGCCTCCCCAGCTACCGCAGCAACATTTCTGACCTGGCCCGTCCTGGACCCATCGACACGGACGCCAGCCGCCCTCCATCCTGAATCGCAGTGTATGTGGAAAAGTTTTCACGTTTGCCAGGCAGGCTGCCTTGTGTTCGTAATAACCACCCCGCGTTTTCAGCGCGGCCCACCTGTCACCCCATTCGACTCACGTCCGTGTAAAAGCGTCTCCATTTCCAGCGTCTCACCCGCCGGCAAACGCAAAGAATGTTACCTATCCTGGAGGGAGTAGGGAGCAGGAGAGCAGCGCGCGTATTGAATTCGTGGCCAAAAGTTGTTGCTTTTTCCTCCCCCTCGCCGCGGCCATTGCGTGGCAGCACCCCGATCAAGGAGACGCCCTTGTTCGTGGCGTGACGGACTGTACTACACCATCTCGTGCTTTATGGGCTTGTTTTGGCGTACCCGTGTGTACGTGCGGGGCCGCTGCCTCCCCCTTGGCCGGAGCAGGGCCGAGGCAGCAGGGCCGACCTCCCCGCGGGAGGGCCGCGCGGGGGCCTCGGCGGAGGGCGGGGGCCGCAAGAAAGAGAAGTAGAGTGCGTGTGTTTGTGTCTTCAAGGCGGCGCCTCGGTCCGACTACCCCTTCCGCTGGTCCATCCGGCCGTCCGTCCGGTCGCTGTGTCTCTCTCGCTTCCCGACGGCACGCCCGATGGGTGCGACGGAGGCAGCCCAAGGTGCGCCACCGCGAGCCGCCCGACGCCCCGACGCACCTGGGGCCCGGCTCCAGCTTCCCATCCCAATATATGGAGCCCCGCAGCGGCAAAAGAAAGGCACCGGGGAAGTAAAAACAGCCCTAAGCCTCGCCGGGATTTGAACCCGCCTCCTCCTGCTCTGCTCTCGTTGGCCGAGGGAACATGGCAACACGGTGTGCACCCGTGTCGCTGGCACGCTAGCAGTGTCGCCGGGCGGGGCAGGGCGAGGGTGCGGGGGCGGGAGGCAGCCCGACAGGCGGCCTCGACAAAATGACGTGAATAATACAGGCGGGCCAGCAGTGGCAGCAGCGACCCCGAGCGAGTACGTAGTCTGGGCAGGGCGCGCTGTCCGCGCACCAATCTCGAACCGGGGAGCACCGTGAGCGCCGTGCGGACTGGCAACCCAACTGCCACCAACAATAATACCGAATACCGCGAGACGGTTGTATGGCATATTTTATTCACACGGTGGTGGTGCTATTATTTGAAATTTGCAGCGTCCTGTGGCACTGCCGGGATCGTTTCTTTACCCGGCAGTGACCTAACGGTCCGCATGTTGCACGCGTGTCCTGCCGCTCGCCCCCCCGCTGCCCCGCTCCGCCCCACCCCCGGCGCCCCATGATTGTGTTTGGCTAGCCGGCGTGCGTCGCAACTAATTGATGATCGCCCTATATCGAGCTATGTAAGACGCACGGCGAGGGGGGAGGGCCGCTCTCTTTACGACTCGCCGTACAAGCAATATAAGGAGAAGGTGCTGTGCCGCGGGGGTGGGGGCGGCGTGCGGTCCAGGTGGGACCGGTTTACGGCTCCGGAGTGCTGTAAGTGGTGCCGGACGGCCTCCCTCCCCTCTCGCTGCGCCCCGTCCACCCCGGCTTGCCAAACTACCCCCACCTCCAGCCGCCCCGCCCCACAGTGGGCCAGAAGACGCTAGAAGGCCAGCGCAGGCGGCCAAAACTCTAGGCGCGTTTTGAGCTCCGGAGTCGCTAAAAAGGACTAGCATCGAACGCACCCCACCAATGGGTTCCTCGTTCCGAGAGCGATCCCTAGGGGAGGTCACACGTTCGTTTCGAGTCCCATTTAGCGACTCTGGAGACGGATTTTGACCGCCTTCACTGGCCCACTGTGCGCTCGCCGCCTTGTTGCTCAAGCGGCCTTTACGACCGCGGCTGATCCATGAGGACCTCGCAGTGCCGTTTTTCAGCCAGTGTGGCAATCCGCGCGGAGGGGCATCTGCCTCGGCGTGTCGCCATCGGGCCGCTCTTCTTCGAGTGCTGGTGAGGAATTAGCGACGGGGGAGGGGGAGGCGGCCATGGACGCGGCCATGGAGGTGGCCATGGAGGTGGCCATGGAGGCGGCCATGGAGGTGGCCATGGAGGCGGCCATGGAGGCGGCCATGGAGGCGGCCATGGAGGCGGCCACGGTGGCGGCCATGGAGGCGGCCATGAAGGCGGCCATGGAGGCGGCCACGGAGGCGGCCATGGAGGCGGCCACGAAGGCGGCAGGCAGCGCGCGCCCCGCCGCACTTCCCGGGAACTTCCTGCGGACCTCCGGACGCCGGAGAGTGAGAGGGCGTGGAGGCGGTCAGCTCGAGGCCCGCCTGCCCCCAGGGACTCAGGGGCAAGGACAAGGACCCCTCCAGGCAGGTGGGAGACGGACCGCCATGAAAGATGGACGGGGCGGCTGTGTCCCTGCCGGCGTCGTGGACGGCGTGCTCGGCAGCTCCGTCAAAAAGCGAAACGCGGGGTCCAGGTACTGTACTACCGTATGCAACCCGGGAGTCGCGCGGCGGAGGTTCGAGGCCCGAATCTCAATCTAATTTGGCGGGGAAAGTGGAGAAGCTGGGCGGGGCGCGAGCGGGGCCGGGACGACAGGTGAGGTGGGTTTGATGCTCGAGTCGGAGCCGTCCCACTGTGTCGTCTCCGCGTCCGCAGTTCCGCAGCGCGGCCAACTCGACTTGGCGCTCCGCTCCGAGAGCGACACAAAGAACTGGGTGAATTTATCATAAGCCGGGCGCACGTTCACCACTCGGCCCGGCCGCCCGCAGCTCGGCGCTCATCTTCTGTGGAGTCGGGCGGCTTCATCCCTGGATGGATGCCTCTGCAGCCCTGCAGCTTTCCAGCCCCAGGGCCTTCATGACCTCTGCGAAAAGGGTACAGTGCGGCACCACACGCCGTGTCTCCTGTCTTAGTCTGTCTGTGTGTGCGTGATGTAGGTGAAAGGGCGAATGAAGAGACACTGCAGCGACATAAAAACACAAGTTTATTGCACGCCCACCACAGAGCACACATATTTTTGCCGACGTAATCAGCGAAACAGGGTTCGATTTATTGCGTAGGAGCAGGGACTGAGTGGGGTCGCGTTGCCGCACCCCTTCGCCTCCGCCGCGCCGCGCCGCCGAGCAAGAAATCGCGTGTAATTTGACATGCGTTCTCAAAAGTGGTGGCGGCTGGCTCGCCCCGCCCCGCCCCGCCACCCCCGCCGCCATACAAGCCTCCACGACCATCAATGTGTCCCCAGAGCCGCGCCCGGCGGCGTGGCGCGGCGTGGCGCGGCGGACGGGCTCAGGGGAGACACTTGCCCATCCCCCGAGTACATCCAAGTATACGACCCCCAGCCCCTCCCCACCCCCACCCCATCGCTCGGCGACACGGCCGCCATCATTCAAAGTCCAACCAGACTACAGTTTAGGGCGCCGCCGAAGTCTCGGGAAGGGCGGCGTGGTGAAGCAGGGATCCCACGCGCCCTCATCGGTTCACCAGGATGACGGTGAAGTCCGCGGAAGGGCGGCCGCGCCGCGTGGTGAAGCAGGGATCCCACGCGCCCTTATCAGTTCTCCGTCCAGTAAGTGAAATGAACAACCGGACACGAGAATGACAAGGAGGCGAGGGACGACCCTTGGGCGTCCTTGGGCGTCCTTGGTCCTTCCGCGGCCGGCCGGCTGGCTCGTCACGCCGAGCAGACGTCGGCGTCCTCGGTCCAGCGCGGTGGTCGACGCCCGCCGATGTCGTGTATTTCAGCCAGATGGCATGAGCAGCAGCACTGACTGCCGGAGAGAAGAGGCCGACAGAAGTCCGAGGACGGCGTCGCGACGCTCCGAGACTGCGAGGAGCTCCTGCAAACACAAAAGAGACGACGTCAGTCACCGCGCAAGGCGGACAGAAAACAGAATCACCACGCCGCCACCGCCCCGGAAACATTGTAGGAGCGTGAAAAACTAATCGGAAACTCGGGGAGATGATTGCGAATCGCGGTCGAGCTGCCTTTTCCTTTGCTTTTTCAATGTCGATGACGCACTGGTGTCGCGGGCCGGGCAGGCGGGCGGTGGCGCAACGGCCGCTGCCTGTGACGTCCATCGGGATCAACACTCATTGCGTGCCGGGGAAACTTTCCGCCTCGTCGAGGCACGCTGGTAGAGTCGCCGCGCTGGCTTTCTTGCACCCCTGGAAACGCCCCGCGAGTGCGAGAGAGACAGGGCGACGAAATAAGCCCGCTGCTGGGGTGGACGTGCTTTCCACGGGGACCCTGGCGGTGCGCTGCAGGACAGCTGCTCGCCACTTATCAGTCAATACGCACTTTGAATAAAAAGGGAACCGTCAGCGATAACTGCGCCATCCAGCGCCGCTATCGGACGCCATTGCCGTTTCTGGCAGGAAAATTCGCGGCGGTCTGTCTGCCCCCAGGCTGCCCCAGCTGCCCGCGGCTGCCCCCAGGCTGCCCCCGCGGCGGTGGGGTGACAAACTCCGCGCCGCGCAGGACATCGAAAGCGATCCTGTTATGGAACTTGTCCTGTCGGGCCTAACTTAATTAGCTCCATTTGCGTCGAGTTTGCGGAGTTTGTAGAGGCGGCGCGAAGGGCCAAGGACGACGCGAGGAGGAAGAGGTCGGCGGGCGGCGGCGGCCCCGCGGGACGGCCGCGTACGCAATTAAAGTCTGATGACTTGGCGCACTGCCTCGTCGCCCTGTCCCTGTCGCACCCCCAGGGACGGGCCACGAGTGCGAGGGAGACGGAGCGAGCAGCCCTGTGCTGGCCAGGTTGGCAGGCCTGGGCAGGGTTACGGCGGCGCCGCGCCGAAGCAGGGCTACCCACAGCAACAACAGAATATATACTACCAACCTGGCCAACCACCAGTCGAGCGGCGAAGGCGAACGCGAAAGTGAATCCCGCGCCGTTTTATCCCGGACGCTGCGTGCGCCGGGCAACACAGCCTAAGCCAGCACAAAACTTGCGCACTGACAACATAGTCAAGTTTGCTTTGCGCCAAACTTGGCCAACTTAATTAGCTGACCGCGCCGTAACTGTGGGGAGGGGGGAGGGGGCAGTCGGCGCTGAGCAGGCCAGATTACGGCCGCCGCCCGCAAAGCCATACTATCGGCCCCGGAAATGGCGCTTGACTATCGCGACCGACCGGAGCAGCCGGAGCAGCAGTCCCCTTCCCCCAGGGGGCGCGGAACTGCTGTCAATTTTTTGATGGAACGGAGGGGTGGCTCTGCGACTGCATGCGGCCGGACAGAGTCCACACGCCGGCCGGAAGTAGACTAGCGGGGCAGGGGGGTGGGGCGGGCGGGGCCTGGCTGGTTTGAATATTCAGTGCCCCGTGGTATGGCGACATTCGAGGCGCGCTGCGTTCGGCACCACCACCAATCCCCCCGTGGCTTTGAGCGCCTGCTTGGAGAGAGAGAGAGAGAGAGAGAGAGAGAGAGAGAGAGAGAGAGAGAGAGAGAGAGAGAGAGAGAGAGAGAGAGAGAGAGAGAGAGAGAGAGAGAGAGAGAGAGAGAGAGAGAGGCGGGAGGCTGATTTGCCGATCGAACCCATTACAAATACAGTGGGGTAAAGTGGGACGGGTGATGGGTGGAAGAATCAGACACTCCCACCCCTGCACGCCTCTAGGTAAGGGCGGGGGGGCTGTCGGGGGCGCGGCGCGCACAGACCATTGTCTGCTGATACGAGCACCCACACAGCCGCAGACTATGCACAGTGGATCCGGCAGGATCGGGGGCAGAAGCAATGCTGAGCACAGCAACACACGCACGCACACTCACGACTCGCTCGGAGGAACGAGAGGCACAACAATGTGCGCAGTCGCCGTAAAGTGAGTCAAAGTGACGTCTGCCCGGGCCGGCCGGATAGTAGACGCGCTGCTGCTGTTCCTGCTCCCTGGACCGTGGAGCCCCACCGAGTGGTACGCCGCGCACTCCGAGAGAGACAGAGCGCCGTCAGCGCTGCTGATGATAACCCAGCCCTGCAGGCTCCCTCGGGGCGCAGCGCAGCAGCCCTCGGCGATACCCCGCGACGGTGGCGAGTGGAGTATCGCCGGCGAGTACGCGGTCCGCGGCGGCCAAGTCGTCACCACCCACTCGACTGCGGCGCGCGACGCGCTCCCCTCCGGATGATGGATTGATAATGAAATTGATAGTCCACGGCCTCGACCTCCGTGTCGCCTCTGCCAGGCCGGCCGGCCGGCCGCGGCCACCGCGCGTCAGCTGGTCCGGCCGCAGCAATTAAACGCGCTTCATTTGTCTTGCAAGAAGAGACACGTGCTCCGCGAGGCCGTGGCCGAGGCCGTGGCCGGCGCGGCACGCGGTGCGTCGCGGGGAGGGGAGGGGGGGGGGCGTCGCGGCCTTGTGACGAGATAAGCCAAAGCCCTGGCGGCCCGGCAGTGCGGTCGCACCGTCGTCGCGCACGAGGACTAGCGGCGGCCGGCCCACGCAACTACCGGTAGCACTCCTCACCTGCCCTTTTGATGCCATTTCGCGACAAAAGCGTGGAGGGGGGGGGGGAGGGGAATAAAAAAGATGACGGGACTTTTACCCGACGCCGCGACACTACACGTCTCTGGGGGTCGTAAAATGAAAGGGGAGAGGGAAATGATGAAAAAAAATGGCAAAAAGATAATAAAATAAAAAGTGCGCGGGGGCGTCCCGGCGTGAAGGGGTGACATTACAGGCGCCCTGATGAATACGAATGCTGCGGATGCACAACGACCCCCATAATTAGAACCGAACAAGGACGCGGCCCACTCGGGGCATTCGGGGCACTCGGGCGGGGCGGGGCGAAGCGGGCGAAGCGCGCTCGCAAAAGCACACAAGCACACCGGGTTATTTTTGGATGGTCACTTCGCTGGTCGGGAAAATAAAGGATTAAGCGCGGAGTGTGTCACACACATACAAACATACACGGGGCGCGCCGGAAACAAAAACAGATTCCTGATTTTAATAAAACAGGACCTGGGTGACAGAAATGTGTCCGACGGCCCCGGGGGGAACAGCGAGCGGTGGTGGGAACAAGGGCGCGGCGGATCCCACTGTGCGCCCGAATCGGGGAGTGGGCGCGCCCCGCCCGGCCCCGCCCGGCCCCGCCCCGCCCCGCCCCGCCCCGCCCCGTGCCGCCGTCGCCGGTAGAGGTGGTCATCCCCCCGGGAACGCCGTCGCACCAATTTCCCGAAATTGCCCCCGAAACCCGCACACGCGTCCGGCCGCTCGGGCCCGGCCCGGCCCGCCGGAAACGGGGCGAGTCGCAGCGGCACCGAAATTATCAATTTATCGCTTGATTGTGCGGCGCGGGGCGGTGACGTCATCGCGCTGACAAACATGCGCGCCGCCACATCTATCTTCCTATTGGCCCTCGCCCCGGGAAAGGAGGCAGGGGGGCAGGGGGCGGACCCAAACCCAAATGGCTGTGGCGAGACCACATGCCCTGCTCCGCGCTCACCGAGCTCACTGCAGCAGCATGTTACTCCGCGGGCCGCTTTTTTACCGCCGACGCGTCGAGTATGAGAAATGAGGCAGGCGTCACCTGCGCCCTGCATTCACCGGGTGCAGTGTCCAGCCGGCAGCGTCCGCGGCGCTATGAGTGACGTCACCGTCCGGCCTTTCCATACTATCTAGTTAGTTTGCGGGCCCTGCTGCAGGCCCGGCAGGCTCGCACCCAAGTGGCACTGTGCTCGCCACATACAAGTCATCTCGTTTAAATAACAAGGCACGGCCCGCCCGCAAACGGGGAACGGGGGAGACACACACAATTCTGCACCGCTCTGCACGGGTTTGCGCGCCGACCCGACACTGTAGAGGGATAGAACAACATCAAGTCCCCCCTCCCTTTCTATTCCCTCCTCCCCGCGACCGGGGTTTGCTGGTTCGCTGCCCCGGGCGGCCGACTGTGCGACCGGCCACCTCAGTGAATGGCTATAGAGCGCGGCCGGGCAAGCCATGCCCGCGCATGGCAGCCAACCCTGGTTTATAATCTCGCTGCGACTGATGACGGCACACCCTGCCCGCCGTGATTTCACCCCCCCCCCCCCTTCCTCTTTTAGACACACACACACACACACCAGGGCGTATGGCGCGAGCGGGCTGCCCTCGTGGGGATTATCGCGGCCATAATGCATGACCGGATCCATAAGGCTGGACCCGCGCAGTCAACTGAAAAATGTATATGTGAAATGAAGCCCGAAACACGGCTTCTCATTTCCATGGACGCCAACGTGGTCAGCGGCACCTCTCTCTCTCTCTCTCTCTCTCTCTCTCTCTCTCTCTCTCTCTCTCTCTCTCTCTCTCTCTCTTCTCTCTCTCTCTCTCTCTCTCTCTCTCTCCTCTCTCTCTCTCTTCTTCTCTCTCTCTCTCTCTCTCTCTCCTCTCTCTCTCTCTCTCTCTCTCTCTCTCTCTCTCTCTTCCCCCCCTCGTGCAGGTGCACATGGCTTCCATTCGTCGCTCCGTCTCTCGCGCACCTCCGCGACGCTGCTGCTGCAACGCCGAGCCGCTGGGTGCGTCACTGTCAGTCCGTCTCGCAGATAAACCCACTTGGATCTACATCGCGGAGGGTCGCGCCCTGCTCGCTCGGCCCTGACGGAGACACGTCATCCTCGAAAATAGATAAATAAAGTGTGACGGTGGCAAGACAAATGGCGTCAGGGGCGGCGCGTAAGCGGGCTGGAAGCACGCGGCGCTAGCGGGGCGGAAGCACGGCGTAAGCGAGGCATAAGCCCCTGCCTGAAGTTGCCTCCGTCGTTGCGGTGGACTTGGCGGGGCGTCGGCAGGGACCCCTCCGCACCACGCCGTCGGCGGCACGGTGTCGCTCAGGGGCGGTCCCCACCCCCGGCACCGCCGCCCCCGCCGCCCCCGGCGCGTCCTCCCAAATCCCCCCTATCAATCACATGCCGATATCCTCTCGGACTGGATCGCCTCGTTCGGGAGCAAGTTCCCAACAAGCCGCGCGTCCCCCGGCCGCGGATTGGCTGCTGGGGATGAGACACACTCGGTGGCAAGTGAATTAAGCCGCGCCGCGCGGGCGCAATAAATTCAGGGCAGTTGTAGCGCTTTCGGATGGCGCCTCGCTGCGACGCCGTGAGATTCCGCAAGATTCAGCGAGATTCCGCGAGCTGGTCTGGGGTTCGGGCGCAGGCCGACGGACAGGCCGACGGGCAGGTGGCGGACGAGCGACCTAAAGCGCGTCAAGTCGGAGCCTCATTATACAATAATTTCCAGGCATTTTGGCCGGGATGCACATCGCAGTGCTGCCGCGGCTCCAGCGAGAGTGAAAGGAAGCGGCCAGATGGGGCGGAGGGGAGTGATGGCACGGCCAATTAATAAGCTCTGCCTGAGACGCTCCTCTTGGAGGCCGTCGCCCCGCTGGACGGCCCCGCACCACACTGCGCCCGGCTCTCCCTGCCATGCCATTTTTCGGCCGGTAGAAATAGGGGTGGCGAGCCGCGACCATCGCGCCGCACCCACTTGGAAAGAAAGTTTGGCCGCAGCCGTGCTGCTCCAGCGCGGGGATCGGCCGCTCCAGGTGCGGCCCACTGTGCGGCCGAGGCGTGGGCGGCAGGCAAGCCCAGCAACCACTTTGGAATTTTTCCCCCGGAGCAATTAACAAGATGGATGCCGGCGTCCTGGAGATTTAGTGGCGCCCGCCTGTCCTCAATCACAGAGTGCGCGCGAGAGGCGCGGGGCCGGGACCACGTCGCGGCCGCACCGAGGTGAAGCACGAAGCACAGGGCCGAGGCATAGGGCCGAGGCATAGGGCCGAGGCATAGGGCCGAGGCATAGGGCCGAGGCATAGGGCCGCACCCCCCAGCCCTCAGCGTGAGGAGACAGAGTTCCAGGCCGCCGCACCCTCCCGGAGTCACTTAAATATTTACACAAAATTCGAGTCGCTAACGGCTCCCGCCGCCTCCCTGAGGACCGGAAAGACGCCGCGGTCCCCGCCACTCTGGCCTCCCCACTCCCCTCCGGAGCAGCGGTCCGCAGGGCGGCGCGCCAAAACCGCCAAAACGGATAGAAGGAAGACAGGGGTCTCCGTCTCCTTAGTGCCTCGTGCCCGCGGCGGCTTGGCTTCCGGATGGCAGCGAATCATTCAATTCAACCAAATTATGAAGGCGCAGCGAGTTACCTTGGTCGCGCTGCTGCTCGCGGGCTCCACCTTGGGGCACTGCTCCAGGCAGTCTAGTCGCCAGACCCGCCGCCGCGTGTGTCCACAACGCCGGCAGTGCGGACCCGACCTATCGCAACGTCGAGAACGGTGCGACTTTAGGCATTTATCTGTACGGCCGGGGCGTGGCGGCCGGGCTTATCTTCCGCAAGCAGATTTTCCGATTTTTCAAAGTCTGGTCCGGCAGCGGAAAGTTTACCCGGCGTAAGACTTGGGGAGGGTCATTGCCAACGGAACGATAGAGCCACATCAATGGCGGCACGCAACGCCGCACTGCTCCAGCCAGACGGACAGACAGACGGACGGACGGACGGACGGACGGACGGACGGACGGACTCGGCCAATCCTCGGAGACCCTCGCTCCAGCCGGCGAAGGGAGGGTGAAGCTTGGGGAGGAAGGGGGGGGGGAGCCACAGTCATGGCATGGTCCATGGCATGGCCCATGGCATGCAGGAAGTGTTGCATTATCCGCTCCTTTATTAACACAAAATGCATTTGGGACCGTGAGGACGCAACGAGGCTGCGGCTGGCGGACAGAGAGGAGGAACGGGGGCAGGGCGGGGGCGGGGCGGGGGCGGGGCGTGCCCGGCTTCCCACAGCATGTGTGGAACGAGGGGCTGTCGTGCATCGTGGATATCGTCGCGGGGAAGGGACCGGCGACGAATAAGGTCACTCGCCTTCTCCGGGTTCGAATCCCCACGCCGCCGCTGGCCGGATAATTTCGCGAGAGAAAAGATTTCTGTGGCAGCTCGGCAATTGCGTTTTTCAGCGCGAAAGTCTTGGAAATTGGGCGCGCGGGGCGGCCAGGCCACGGCCGGGCACACTGTTATGTAAATCCACAAGGCTCCAAGTGTATGCAGAACGATGCGCATTGTAGACGAGTTTGCCGATTATACCGACATTCTTGCCAAAACGCCGCCCCCTCGCCCTGAACGGGAGAGGGGGTGTCTCTATCCAGGGCGGCGCGGCCTAACTACTGTACTGGGCGACGCTGCGCCATGGCACAGTGGGCCACCGCGGCGGCCATCAGCGGCATGCAGATGCCGCCGCGCCGCCACCAAAGCCACGCCACAGCACTCCACATGCCGGCCGCGACAGCTGCACTGCAGCCATTCCAATCGAAGCCGGCTGGCCGTGACAAAGCCCTGCTCGGCCTGCTCGGCCTGCTCGGCCACCTGGGTCGCGTCACTCCAAGGGCGGGACAGGGGCGGCGGCTTCAAAAACGAGAACGCAGCACCCGTATGACTAGGAACGCCCCTATGCGAGCGCTGCCCTGCGAGCGCCGACCCCGCTCGGTCGGTTCGAACCACCGCTGCTGTGCCCGTTCGCCTGTACGTACTGCTTTTGACACGCGCCGTCTCCCCCGCACCCCCACGGACCGATCGGCCCACAGTGGAACTGAACGCGACAAAAGCGCTGCTCGGAATGAGTGGCCGCCTTTTGGCCGCTGCAGCCTCGCCGGCCGCGTATATAGCGTCACGAGAGGAAGAGGCACTTGTGTCCCCATACGCCCCGCCACGCCCCGCCACGCCCCGCCACGCCGTACTCCTCGTGCCCTTCGTACACCGCCACAAAGTCCACTGGACCGCGCCGGCCGCGTCGCCGCGTCCCCGCAGTCACACTCGGGCGGCCCGGGACGGTCAAGTGGCGTTCCGCCACGACGCCACGCGATATAGAGCCACTTCTTGATTTGATTGGCAAAGGCCGCGCGGAGGAGGAGGGCGTCGAGGGCCATCAACCACACCCTCCTCCTCAACCACCCGCCGTCGCCAGTCCGCTCCGCCTGCTCCGCGCGGTCATCCTCCTCCTCCCCTCTCTCTCTCTCTCTCTCTCTCTCTCTCTCTCTCTCTCTCTCTCTCTCTCTCTCTCTCTCTCTCTCTCTCCCTCCCTCCCTCCCTCCCTCCCTCCCTCTCTCTCTCTCTCTCTCTCTCTCTCTCTCTCTCTCTCTCTCTCTCTCTCTCTCTCTCTCTCTCTCTCTCTCTCTCTCTCTCTCTCTCTCGGGACACCGCGACGAAACCAACTGTTCGGAGCACAGCGTTGGCGCGCCGCGTCGCTGAAGTAGGAGAAAGAAAGCAAATGAATTGCGATTTAGGCCGCGCTTTGCAAGTGTAATCTCAAGGTTCATCTGGCTCATCCCTCATCGCGCCGCGCGGCCGCCCCGACTTCGTCCTCTCTGGTTCACTCCCAAATAAAAGTAAAACTTGTGTTGCCGAGCCCTCCTCAGGTCTTCGCCCCGCGCCGCCCCGCGCCGCCCCGCGGGCCTCACCCCCTCCCCCAAGCTGATCTCCGGCGCGGCTTTGTTTTCCTTACACTACACTCTCCCCATTCTCCCTCTCTCATTTTCTGGTCTTGGAGACCCTTTCAGAAACAAATCAGTGCGAATCGTGGACGCATTGTGCTGGTGCAGGCGGTGGCGGGGCGGGGCGGGGCGGGGCGGCCGTCGCGGTGGTGGGGGGGCACGGCGTCCTCGCGGCTCTTGTTCCGAACGCTACGCTACGCGTTGGGTTCGGCGCTCGGTTCGTTCGGTTCGGCTCGTTGGGCAAAACATCTGGGTCCGGGCCTCTCTTGTGGCGGGCTGGGCCGGGGCCACCGCCGGGGCCGCTGGGGACATCTGGGCCTGGCTTGAATGGTGGTGGAGGCCCCCGCAGCCCCCCAGCCCAGCGTGGTGGGCTGCGTGCGAGAGGCGGGCCAACACGTGGGGCTTGGCACAGTGGGTCGGGGGGGACGCAAGCACGCCGTCAGCCGTCAGCTAGAAGGTTTCCCGCGCCAAGATTCACGAGCAGGGACATGGACGAGCACGCCGCCTGCCCCTGGCGGCCTCGGCCACCACGTGGGCCTGTGCACCGTAAGGCCCGTTGGTTCCCCGCAGGCATGTCGCAGCCCGCCGCACCGACGGCCAAGGAAAGCCACGCCAGATAAGATAAGGACGAGATGGAGGAAAGGCCGATCCGAAGGAGGCGAGCGAGAGCGTGGCGGCTCGACTTACCATTGGCAACGGCGGGAACGCCGCTCTTCCAGCCAGCCGGGCCGAAAATAGCAGGACTATCCGTGAGCGCTGCGCTGCGCCAGGCTGCGCCCAGCCCTGAGGAGGGGCGGCGAAGAAGGGCGTTCCTGGAGCCCGCCATGTGCTCGCCGCGTGGCGGCGTGGCGGCGTCAGCGGCGCACTCAGTCCCGGACACTGTCACTGCACGGCGTCGGCGAGGTCCTCGTGGGCACGCGGACCGTGCCGCCAACTAAACTAGCCGCGACTGCAACAGTTGACTGGCGGCCGCGGCCGCGGGGCCGCGGGCGTGGCGGCACGGCGAGCCGCGAGCGTCCCCTCCCGCGAGTCGCGCGGCCGCGGAGGCGAGGGCGGGATTACACTACTTTCCGGTTTGGCCGCACTGCCCGGCACCATGGTGGCCCTGAACCCGGCCCACCCGCCACTTTCCCAAACAGCGCCTCTCGGGTCCAGCGCCGCGGCGGAGTGGCGCTGGCTGCGCGGGCAGGGGTGGTTCGAAGCGCGTTGGCCGCTCCGGCCGCGGGGCAGGACGCGGTGCGCTGTCCCCGAGCTGTGAGGCACGACTGAATGAAGGAAAGGAAACGCGGACCGCGGACGAGGCCCGCGGCGACGGCGACTGAGTGAGGACTGAGCTAGAGGAGGCGAGAGTCGAGCCGCCGAGCCGGCAATGGCAGTCCACGCCGCCCGCCCGCCACCGCTGCAGCCGGCCGCCCCGCCCCGCCCCGATCCTCTCCCCACCCCCCGCGCCGCCGTCCTGTGTGCAGCAAGCAGGCAAAGCAGACCCTCGTCTCCTTCCATCCCCTCGAGGTTTACTTTTTCCCTCTCATTCCTTCATATTGGACGTGCGTACACACACACACTCACACGCACGCACGCACGCACGCGCGCGCGCAAGGACAGACAGACCCACACATACAGACTCACACGCTCTCACACACACACACATACACACACACACACACACACACACACACACAATCACACTCCCTTATCTCGGCCCGCGCCCTGGTTCGGCACCACCAGGCAGGACGGCAGTCGTCGGATTCCGAAGGATCGCTTAGTCGCTCTGTCTCTCTCGCACCCCTAAGGGACGCCCCATGAGTGCGAGAGAGACAGGGCGACGAAACGATCCTACGGAATCAGGCGGCCGGGTTCGGCGGCAAAACAGTTATCGCGCTGCGTCCGCGTCCCGCCTCGAAGGCCTGGCGGCGTGCCTGGCCGGGCCTGGCCGGACGCCGAAGCTCGGCGGCCGAGGCGACGCAGAGCGACGCAGAGCGACGCAGCGCGCGATCGCGTGACGCAACCGCCGCCGCCGGGCCGGGCCGGGCCGGGGTTTGCTGTTGGCTCACGAGAAGGGAAGGTCAGGATCGGGTGCGACTTATCTCGCACCACGAGATACTACGACGAGGCCGCTGCTGCAGGCTGCTTCCGAACGTCCGCCGCGCACCCCTCCGGGACGGCCTCTCAGTGCGGGCCTGCGGCAGCCTGCGGCAGCCTGCGGGCGTGACAGCGACCACAGCGCACGGTTCGGAATCAGTCTGTTGGTCGCGGCGTCCGGCTCGGCTTTCGGGTTGACCACCGCGTGCGCGACCGGGCCGACAACCGGGCGATGCCGGAGCGTCGTTCCTTCGCTGTCTCTCTCTCTCTCTCGCACCCCTGCGGCGCGCCCCGTGAGTGCGACAGAGACAGAGCGGCGATCCTTCGGAACACACACTGCGGGGCGGCCGTCCCAAAGAGGGGCTCCGCGGCGACAGGCGGGGGCGACCCGGGCCGCGGCGGGGTCGCGAGTTCCGCTCTCCCGAAGCCATCGGCGCGGCGCATGCATAAACCAAACGGGGTATAGCAACAATGCGTGCGCGGCGCGCAGCAGGTTGCCCGCCCGTCCTGTCTAACTTTGGAAATCTGGTCTCGGCCGAGGCGCGTCACTACCCGACTCGACCGGGTAGCATGCACACTCCCAGGCACACAAAGAGCCCGCGCTGCCGCGCTCCGCAAGACGGCATGAAAGGCGTGGAAGGGGAGGAGAAGGAGGGGCGGCAAGACGGAGGAAAGGGGGAGGGGGGGACAAAAGACGCTTTAAATTCGGGTTGCGACGTTCGGTACACGGTGAGGGGAGGCCGCCTGCCGCCCCGCCGTGACCCTGCACCCTCTGAAGACCGGAGGATCCGCAAGCTGACCCGCGGAGCTGTGAGACCCGCCTGCCTGCGAGCCTGCCTGCTGCACAGTGGGCCAGACGACCGGCGCAGGGTGCCAAACTCTAGACGCGTCTTGGGCTCCAGAGTCGCTAAATGGGACTCGAACCGAACGTGTGACCCCACCGATGGAGCAATCTACTGGTGGGGTCACACATTCGGTTCGAGTCCCATTCAGCGACCCTTGAGCTCAAAACGTGTCTTGAGTTTCTGACCGCCTGCGCCGGTCTTCTGGCCCACTGTGTGCCAGCCAGCCGCCCGAAAAAAGGCGGTTGGTTGGCTGATCCGTCATCCGGCGACGGAGGCAGAGCCAGGACGGGCTCAACGCGCGCTCCATATTCCAAGTCCCAGGGGCACAAGGAGTAAAATGGGAAAAGGACGCGGTATTCGAACCCAGACCCACGCTCGGGGGTGCTGCACACGCTTCATGCCACCCTGGATGGATAGGCGGCACGGCATCGCGAGAATGCATGCAACAGGTCGTGAGGGCGGGCCGAGGCGCAGTCCGGCCGTTGAGGCACTCCGCGGTCGCCGCCCCACACATCGCGTTGCGAGCGGTTGCGAGCTCCTCGAACGCCGGGGCCAGGGTTCAAATCACCCTCCTCACCTCGTCACACTCCGCTCAGCACGCACCACCACCTGTAATCACAAGAGAAAACACCAATAAAATTCATGCTTTATCTTTGACTCACGTTATTTTTTTGGGGCGGGTGGGGGGGGGGTGTCGGATGTCGCACAGCAGCTTTGCCAATTAGGGTGGGCTGTCCTGTCCGCGCTGACGTCCTCGTCGTCGGCCGGCCTCGGCCGTTTGTAATTAAAACTCTTTAGTGCGAGATTAGCGAATGCCCTAAGATGGCTTGAATGGCAGTGGCGAATTAGCCGGCCGGAGGGCTAGGGGAGGGAGGGTCTAGTCTGGAATAGCCTCGCGGACAGCAACCCCCTATAATAGTATCCCCGCCGCCCCGGCAACCGCCAGGACTACAGCAGGCCGTCCGAAGGCCGTAATTGAAGAGCTACCGGATTAGGGATAGGCCTGGTTGCGAGCAGCGCTCCATCGCTGTCCTTCCCGTGCCACAGGGGACGCCCCACGAGTGCGAGAGAGAAAGCGACGACACAGTGGGCCAGAAGGGCTGCGGCAGCCAAGGGCGCCGCGGACGCACGAGCGCCTTCGCCCTTCGACGGCCCGGTGCCAGAAAGGGCATCAAAAGCGCGAAAGAAGGCCGGTGACGTGTCGCCACCCACGACCCATCATCCTTCATTGCCGCCTCCTTCGTTTCCGGTCACTTGTTGCCGCTGCGAAGACGTGCCGTTTCCGCCGTACGTGGGCAGTGTACGCGCACCGCCGGGCAGACGGACGGACGGGCAGACAGACGGACCGGGAAGGACGTAAGCGCGGCGTGCGCGACCTCCTGCAAGGAGTGCGTCAGTCAGCCCGTCGGGGCACCCCGCGCGGCCGGGCAGGCCGGGCAGGCCGGGCAGGCCGAGCTGGTGGGGGCGGCGCACAGCACACCATCGCAGCGGCACGTGCGAATGGCCTGGGGGGCGTCATCGCGCGGTGCTCGCGGTGGCCGGCCGGACGTCCAAACGGAAGGCCATGGGTGGCGACCGCCCCGGTCCAAGCAGCAGGGGGAGAGTCAGCTACCGTCAGTTACCGTCAGTTACCGTCAGTAGGGAGAAAATGAAAATAGTCGAAAAATGGCATGGCCGGGTGTCTGGCGTCCACTCCCTCGCTAGACTCTAGCCGGATGGCCCGATGGCCCGCCGATGGCCCGCCCATGGCCCGCTTAGCATGCACCGTGCCCGACACAGTGGGCCCGAGGCCCGACGCGGCAGTCCGTGCTGCCGGGCCGTGGCGAGCCGGGCAGGCCGTTATGCCGCAGGATATTGAAACGCAAATGACACACAAATCAAGCCCGCCCGCCTACGGCCGTGCACACAACGCACACACAGACACACACAGACACACAGACACACACACACACACACACACACACACACACACACACACACACACACACACACGTGTCTCCACGTGGGGGTTACGCGACGCCACACCTGCGCGGCCCGCGGCGGGCCCTGTGCACACGTGTCCTCGCGACAACATCCGGCGCCGCTCAATGTCCGCCGTAGAACGATCGCGCGAGGGCGAGGGTCGCGGGTTCGAATCCCACCACCGCCGCCCCACTCCGTTTCTCTTTTCGATGCGGGTGGTGCGTACGTTGCGTCGGGCTGGCCGTTGGTCGCGTGGCGACCGGCCCTGCCATGTTTTGTGACGGCCCGGCCCAGGTGCTCGGCGGCCTGCAGGGCCAGGACGGGGCGGCGGCAGGGTGGGCGGTGGTGGGCCTGCCCGGCCAGGTGTGCCCACTGTGTGCCCGGCGTGCATTGTCCCGCCGCACGAGCCGCAGACTCCCGGTCCACCCGGCGCGCGCCACCGCGATGCGGAACTCCAGTTATCATGCCCAGGAAGCCAGTTCCGTTCAGATAGTTCCACTGTGGTTCCGTTCAGATAGTACCGCTGTAGTTCCGTTCAGATTGTTCCGCTGTAGTTCCGCTGTAGTTCCGCTGTAGGTCCGTTCAGATAGTTCCGCTGTGGTTCCGTTCAGATAGTTCCGCTGTAGTTTCGTCAAAGCCAGCAGGACTGCCGCAGCCTGGTCCAGGTCTTCGTCAGGGAGATCGGGATCGGATCGAGTATTTCTCTTCCCTACGGAGGTCTGGGGGAGGGGGAGGGGCAACCGTGCTGTGAGATGGATCTGACCCGGGGCGGCCGCAGCTGCACCTATCCAACCACCCCGCCCCGCCCCGCGTTCGCTTGTTTGTTCTGCAGCCCCGCGCGGCGCGATGCAGCGGCCAAGGGTCGCCCCTAGCTGCATGCAAGGCCTGCACATGCACAGTGGGCCTGCACGGCCTGCACCCAGCGGCTCCACGGACTCTGCAAACTGCAAGGCCTGCTACGCCTCCGCCCCGAATCGGGGAAGGAACGCCGCTCAGTGGGCCAGAAGACTGGGGAAGGCGGCAAAAACTCGAGACCTAATGGATTCCACGTTCGGAGAGGAATCCGTGGGGATCACACGATCGATTCGAGCACCATTTCACGACTCTGGAGCTCAAAACCCGTCCCAAATTTTGACCGCCTCCACCGGTCTTCTGGCCCACTGTGCGGAAGCAGCAGCAGCAGCAGCTCGATGGAGCGGCAAATCACTGCAGGAGCGCTGCTGATTATTTTATTCGCCGCCACGGTGCCTCGGCGCCACGGTGAGGAGGAGCAGCGGCACGGCGCACGGCAGTCAGTCAGGCAGAGATCGTTAACGCCCTGGGCGCCGCCCCGCTCACCGCCCCCTCCACCCTCATTATTGACTCGTCGCACACACGCGCACACACAAGTGTGGCGCACAAACACACTTCTCTCGCCCCCGCCATGCCCCCAACCCCCTGCGCCTTGATTTTTCCCCTTTTCGCTATTTGCTTGCTAATTACGCCTGCCGGCCGGCCGGGCCGCGGCGATGTGCTTCACACGTGCAGGCCTCCCTGCCCTGCCGGTTGCCAGCTCGGTCGGGGCCGCGGCGATGTGCTTCACACGTGCAGGCCTCCACGCTCTGCCGGTTGCCAGTTCGGTCGGGGCGGCGCTATTTTGCCCAGCCTCGACTGCAAGGGGTAGGCACACGGTGTGCCACACACGTCACGTGTCACGTCGTCTCGCCGCCCGAGCTATTTCCCATACTGTACCGTGTCGTCGTCGGCCGGCCGGGCCGGGCAGGATGGCCGCCCGGCTGACGGCTGGCCCCGCGCGCCTTCTTTGTGTCCTCCAGGTATTACCACCCCGCCGCCCCCCGCCCCCCGAATCCCCCGGCATCCCCGCATTGTGGAGGTCGCCGTCATCGTCGTGCCGTCCCGGTGTCGGCGGGCCGACGCCGAACTCCTCCCTTTCTCGCGGGCCTTATACTCTCCCCCCCCCTCACTCTCTTTCTCTCTCTCTCTGTTCACCCCTCCCCCCTTTCACCGTCCAATCCCACTACGTCTGTTGCGTGGCCCTCTTCCCCATTGTGGGGCGAAGCAAAACAATGCGAGAATCGCCCCCCTCCCCTCCAAGCAGGGACAGCTGGAGCAGGCAAGCTCGCGCACAGCTCGGAGAGCAAGGAGGAAGGGTGCCCCCTCGGCGCCCCTCCGGTGTTCGCGTCCCCGCCGCTCCTCTCTCTCTCTCTCTCTCTCTCTCTCTCTCTCTCTCTCTCTCTCTCTCTCTCTCTCTCTCTCTCTCTCTCTCTCTCTCTCTCTCTCTCTCTCTCTCTCTCTCTCTTGCGTCAGAGCCGCGTCTATGGCGGCACGCAGCGCTCGAGGCCGTGGCCGTGGCGGGCAGACTCCATGTGTCTGGGCGGGGCGCGGTGGCGGTGGCGGTGGCAAGGAGGAGCAGACGAGGAAAACGCGGCGACGCGCGAATCATTAGCGTAGCCAAGCGCGCCATTCCTGAAAAAGTGAGCGATTTCGTTTCGGAGGAAATGTGAGAGTGTAGCAGCGAGTCGTACGATACTGGGCTGATAAAGAGGCCAAGAATGCGGCGCGGGGCGAGGTCGAGCTGGCCGAGCCCAGCAGGGAGCGCGGGGAGCGCGGCCCAGCGCGGCCCAGCGCGGCCCAGCGCGGCCCAGCGCGGCCCAGCGCGGCCCGGTCGGTCTGTCTCTCTCGCACCGGTACGGAGCGCCCCAAGAGTGCGAGAGAGAGATCTCCCACCCGGAATGAGTCTGCAGCGCGGCCCAGCGCGGCGAGCGGAGGGGACGCTGATTCGCGTTCGCGTCCTCTCCTCCCGGGCGGGCCGCCGGGCCGCATCATCGAGTGGGTCAACGCACTCCGCGCGCTGCTCGCCCTACACAGCCGTCTGATTCCGAGCACTGCTTTCGTCGCTCTGTCTCTCTCGCACCCCTACGGACCGCCCCATGAGTGCGAGAGAGACAGAGCGACGAAGCAGTGTTCGGAATCAGACGGCTGGTAAACGCCAAGGCGTCCCACTCATTCCAGTTTTCTTATTCGTCGCTGCCCGGCCAGAGTCCTTATCTCCGACTCAACGCCACGCCCATGGCCCTGCCACGCCGCCCCAGGACCACGACAGGGCTGTTCTGAAAGTAACAACGCCGCGCCGTCTCGCGTTGCCGCCGTCGTGCGGGGGCGGAGCATGGAGCGACTGGAAATGCGATCTTTGCGTGGGGCCGAGCGTGGCTCCAGGGAATGTCGTTCCGCGGCCTGCCTGAGCAGCCAGCCAGGCAGCCCGAGCAGCCAGCCAGGCAGGCAGCCGGCAAGGGGTGAGGCCATTAGGTCCAGCCAAAAGAAAACGATCCGGCAGAGCCGCTGTACCTCAATCGCCCCCTGCCGGTGAAAACGAGAACCTCGCCACCCCGACCACGCGCGCCTCTCTTCCTTCTCGCCCTGCTCCGAGGAGCCCCCGACTCGCAGCGCGCCGCCGGCCGCGCCACGCACGCGCACGAAGGGTGGTCTACCCTCGCCGCCACCGGGCGCTCCCTGCACCCCGTGCCCTTCTCGAGTCAATCGCAGTTTTGATTCCTCCGTTGTCGGCTTGCATAGCCTGGCGCATGGTCCCGCACACCTGTCCCGTGTCGGCCAGGCCGCCAGCATGGCCGCGAGGCACCAAGCCACCCCTAAAGGCAGAACGCGGCCATCAAAAAACTGGCAAAAACAGGGGGGAAAAAAAGATGCGAAAAAAGTGAAAAATGGGAAAGCGACACAGCGGACGGGCGCTCACGCGACGCCATAAACGTAAAGGATGGGCGGCGGTGGCCGTGGATGGCCGTCCGTTTGTCTGGCAGCGCCGCCAAGGCAGAGTTCAGTTTAGCCTCGTCAACAACCTCTGTCGTCTGGGCAAAGGGAGTGCGGTCCCGAAGGGTGACCGACAAGATGAATACACTGGTGCTAATTTTCTCAGCTGAATAACTTGGTTCTCTAGCATAAAGATTTTTTTTAGTGTGTGTGTGTGTGTGTGTGTAGACCACCCTTGGCATGCAGGAAACAGCCCCCGGAGCCCCACCACGACCACCGCGCGAGGCATGCGGGTGCGCTCGAGCGCTCAGAGCAGCGCTACCTAGCGGAGAGGAAGTAAAGCTCAAGTGGCACGCACGAACGGGCACAACGGGGAAGAGAGGCATTTCGCGGTGGTTTTCCACTTCTTCGGGGCCTCATCGGGAATATCCGAGCGGGCCTGGATCCGGCGGGTCGGGCCGAGGCTGCCCGAGGGAGCGGAATATATTTCGGTGCCGGCGCGGCGGACGGCATGGCGGGCGGCACGGCGTTTGCGCGACAGGCCGCTCGGATGAGAAACGGCGGTGGCGAGGCCGAGTCCTGGCGGAGGCTGGCACAGGCCAAGTAAGCCGGCGAGATGGCTCCAACGCTCTATGCTTGCGGATCGAGCAAAGACGCCCGGGATTTTCACCCATCGGGCATTCGGGGCACGCGGATCGCCCCCCCCCCCCCGCCCCAACCCCCTGTCCTACAAGGGTCGCCTCATCGAGCACCCTCTCAGCCAAGGCCCCCCACCCCACCCCCTCAGCGGCCTCGGCCCCTCAAATGTGTAGCTACTTGGCATATTTCCTCGTCTGCAAATTTTCCAGCACTCTCCGCGCGCGCGCCTGCCAGAGTCCCGGGAGGGCCTCCAGTCCTCAAGCAGCGGCCGTGTTAAATAGGAGGTGGCGGAGCGGGCGCATCTGCCATTCCGCGCCCGGATTGGGGAAAGGGGGGGGGGGGCTGAGAGATGGAGGCAGGGGCATTCCTCATTTCTGTTCGGCCTCACCCTCAACGCAAACGCAAGCCAGAGAGTAATGAAAAGGATCGATAGAAAATACCACTTTATACGGGAACTCGCTCGACTCAAGCAGAACGCTGCGGTGGCTTTGGAGAACTACTTCGGCTGCCTCGCCGGTCTCATTCGGGTGCGGCGGCACAAGTCCGCGAGCAGCGCCAACGCGCCTTTCCGAAAACATTTGGCCGATAGCCACCCCGTCGGCCCCGCCCCGCCCCGTCATCTGCTTTCTCCCGCGGAGTGTAGCAGTACAGCCCGCCGCAAAGGGGTGCCGGGGGCGAAACAGCGGATGTAGGTATTGAAAAACAATATAGGCGGAGTCGGCTGCGGTGTCCCTTCCGCCAAACCTCAGCAAGCACCATTTCGCCCGGCAGCGCGGCACCAAGCATGCCTCCCCCAGCCCATTGTCCTCCCCAACCCCATCCGCTACACCACCAACTTCAAACGAAAAAAAGGCAAAACCGACAGTACAAATAAAAACGAATCGCGCCGTCGGTCGAACAGTAAATGCTTCTTTATGACCTGCGTGGTTGTCTTTTATATTCCGGTTGAAAAAAAAAAATCAACAAAAAACAAAACGAAAAAAAGTAACAGGGTTGAAAACCCAAGCGCGAAAATTATTCCTTCCCGACCGCACAGCCAGAAAAAAAACAAAAAAACAAGATCATCTCAATTTGTATCGATTGTCTTTTTCTCTACGATTTTAATGTTATACTTCATATTTATGCGATTATGACACCCAGATTCTGGTCAGTTTGACTGCGCAAAGCGGCATGCCCTGTGTTCCTTAGAGCAGGGCACGACCGCGGCCGGCACTCACCGTGGCGTCGGCCCGCACTCACCGTGGCGTCGGCCGGCACTCACCGTAGCGTCGGCCCGCACTCACCGTGACGTCGGCCCGCACTCACCGTGGCGTCGGCCCGCACTCACCGTGGCGTCGGCCGGCACTCACCGTAGCGTCGGCCCGCACTCACCGTGACGTCGGCCCGCACTCACCGTGGCGTCGGCCCGCACTCACCGTGGCGTCGGCCCGCACTCACCGTGGCGTCGGCCCGCACTCACCGTGGCGTCGGCCCGCACTCACCGTGGCGTCGGCCGGCACTCACCGTGGCGTCGGCCCGCACTCACCGTGGCGTCGGCCCGCACTCACCGTGGCGTCGGCCCGCGAGTCTGCAAGCAGAAAACGGCACGCCGTGAGGATAGGATGTTGACTGGATGTTGACTGCATGTTGGCCACCGAAGCGAACCGGCCCTGTCCCGACCAGACTCGGCCACCAATTAACTTTTGCCGCAGTGGCCGCTTTTCTCCCCGAATGCTTCTCTCCAGTTCTCGAGACGAGATCCGACTATTTTCTTATATTTTTCCATCCGACCCCCTTCAGTCATTTTTCCCGCTCCTCTGGTTCGACCGCAAGTCCCGCCTGCAAGGCAGTGACGGGGGTGGCGGCGGTGGGGGTCGGCTTCGGCGGAGGCACTTCTAATTGCCAACGGCTGACATTTGCGCTGTGCATCACAACGGGAGGGTCGGGCACATGCTGGCATTTAGAACTCTCCCACCCCGCCCCATCCACCCACCCCACCCCGCCTCATGATAACAAACTCAAGTGGCGCTTTGATTCGGCAGCCAACACGTCTGTCTAGGCGCTGCGATTCCAGTGCAATTTAATCACGTGCGACGGCGAGCTTCGGGGAGCTGGGGAGCGACCTCCCCGCCGCGCATCATTGTTGCCGGCCCGGCAGCGCTTCGTACAAATGTCAGGCATTACTCCGGCCTGCATTCCCGCATGCTGAGGTGCAAACTGCGGACAGGAGACGGACAGGCCGCCCCGCCTCCCCTCCCCTGCCGGCCATGGAACTCCCCACAACGCCGCACGGTGGATCAAAAGACCGTTGAGGTGGCCAAAATTCTAGACGCCTTTTGTGCTGGAGAGTCGCTCAATGGGACTCGAATCGAACGTGTGACACCACCAATAGCTTGCTCTCCAAAAAAGGAATCCATTGTTGGGGTCACACGTTTGATTCGAGTCCCATTTAGCAACTCTGGAGCTCAAAAGGCGTCTAGAATTTTGGCCGCCTCTACGGTCTTCTGACCCACTGTGCGCCGGTGCCGCAATGCCCCCCTAGTCCACTTTGCAACGGCACTGGCTGGCGCTGCGACATTGGGCCGGGGCGGGCCGCGTTCCAATATTATTTACCTCGGCTGGCTGCGCGGCTCCGGGCTTCGCGGCCCACCCTCATTCCGGCTAAGTAATCAGCTAATGCGGGCTGCCTGCCGGGCTGGCCGCCGGGCGGGAGGGCGCGGGCGCCGCATTACCGCGGCCCACCTGAGCCCAGGCAGAGCTGGCAGTCTGGCCTCGCACAGGTGCGCGGCGCAGCGCGGCGGCAAGATGCCGGTTAATCTCGACCGACGCGGCGCGCCACTCCGTCTCCCCGCCGTGGCGTTATTCCCTGCCAGGTTGGCGACACTGCTGCAGTGCCCCAGGGCGCATAGCGGAACGCACCGTGGCTCAGAAGACCGGAGAGCAGTCCATGGGTGAGGTCACACGCTCGGCTCCAGTCCCATTTAGCGACTGTGGGGCTCAAAGCGCGCCTCGAGTTTTGGCCGCCTGCGCTCGTTTTGCTGGACCACTGTGGAGCGAACCCGGTCCGTAATTACCCCCTGCTTGGTGCTGCCTCCAGTACTCCCCGCACTCTCCGGTTCAGAGAGTCTAAAGCCGCGGCGCTGTGATGAAAACGAAAACCCCTTTGGCTGGCGCCTTTCGGCTTTCGGTGCGACCCTTTCAAACTATTAATGACCAAGGGGGTGTGGCGCCGCCCGGCGCCGCCGCTGCCGTGCGCCGGGTCCAGGTTGCCTCCGAACAGCGCTCTCTGTCTCTCTCGCACTCATGGGGCGGCCCATAAGGGTGCCAGAGAGACAGAGCGACGAAGCACTTTCGGTTCAGACGCAACGGCCTCCGTTTCCCGTTTCACTCGGCGCGACGAACTCATCATCGAGAGAGGCAAGCGCACGTAATATGGCTCGGCGATGGCTTCTACGTAGAGGCCGTGCAGTGCAGGCCGTGGAGGACATAGAGGCCGTGCAGTCGGCCGCGTAGGACGCAGGACGCCACAGGAAGACGGCGCCCAGTCGTTCAAATGAATATTAATGGCGGCGGATTTACACTGTTAGACATGCCAAGTTTATGGACCTCCCTGGACTACAAGGACGGTGTCACGGCGGCATGGCGGCGGCGGGGAGGCGCGCCGCGGCCTGGAACCGGCTTCCGGGCCTGCGCCACCAAATATGCAGCGCCGTCCAACTCCCAGCAATTTGAGGCAAATAAATGGCAACCCGGGGAAAGGCCTAAGTGTTCCCCCTTGTCTAGGTCCTGCCGCCACGGAGTCCCCGCTCCCCACGTCGGCCGCCTCCATAACCGAATAACGAAAGGGGAAGTTGGTGCACATTGGGCCGTAACTGGCTTTGGCCGGGACGCTTGCCACCTGCCCTGGCGCCCCGCCCCGCCCCGCCCCGCCCCCGTAAGCCCACTTTTCCAGCTGCACACCGTGTTGCCCGCCTCAGACTCCCAGGGGCACACTCCGGAACTTAATGGCGCGATACAGACGGGAGACGGGCAGGGGGCGGAAGGGGGGTGGGGGTGGGGGGAGGGCAGCGCACCGCGGAGGTTCACCTCGCTGACGCCGCCGTCTCCACGTCCACATGACCAAAACCGACTCTCCTGGAAGAGACTTCCTGGATACTAGAACGTTCTGAAAGGACACACAAAAATGACACAAGACCTCCGCAAAAAAAAAGAAAGAAAAAAAGTTTAAGTGTGCTTGAAAAGGGCGACGTCCCGTGTTCGCGCGTTTTCTCTGGGAGTCATAATCCAGTCAGGCCCAACTTTTTGAAAAGACGGGCCGACCAACTTTGTAAAAACGTCAAGCCGCTCCGTTGGCCCGCCTCGCCGCCACCGCCTCAACTCCACGCTATCAGCACGCTGACACTCGGGTTGGCGGCCCTGATTACTTTCCGAGGCAAAGGGGGCTGGGGGGAGGGGGGTCGCTAATCGCGGTGGTCTTGTTATTCCGCCGATGAATGGAAATATATGGCCGCGCGGTCCGGGCGGGCCACGCACAGTGGGCCACGCGGGCGGCGAGGAGACACAGATTTCAACCCCCCCTCCCTTTCCCTGCTGTGTTTTAATCCATTTTTCAGCGCGCAAACCGCTCCGCGCTGCCACCGCATTTTCGCTCGCGTTAAGATGGCGAAGGAGAATCCCCCTGGCGCACCAAGGCCAGCCGGGCGGCCCCTACATTTTTTTTAAATTTTTTTTTTAAGCTATTTTACTTACACTTGTGGGGTGGGGCGGGGTAGCGCCGAGGGCGAAGCGGCGAAGAGACAGGAGTCGGCGCGCGCGGGATTGTGAGTGCACACGGGCTATACGCTACATCCGAAATCAAAACCGAGCGGAGTGGGCGCAGCGCTCGGTGTGTGTGTGTGTGTGTGTGTGTGTGTGTGTGTGTGTGTGTGTGTGTGTGTGTGTGTGTGTGTGTGTGTGTGTGTGTGTGTGTGTGTGTGTGTGTGTGTGTGTGTGTGTGTGTGGATGGCATGGGACGGCCCCACGCTCCGCAGTGCTCCGCAAGGGATCGCAAAGCTAATCTACGTGAGTGCCGGCGTGGCCGGCGCAGCGCCAGGTCCGCGCGGCGGGCATAGTCCTACACTGCAGGCCGCTGCCCCGGGAGTAGAGGGGGCTGGGGGTTGCCGAGGGGTTGCCGAGGGCTGGCCGCGGCCGGCCGCCGAGACGCCGCCGAGACGCCGCCCACGCTACAAGTAGTTGCCGCTCCGCGCCGCACCGTCTGTCTTGCCGAACGCCCCGAACGCCCCGTGCGTGCGGAGCCTACGCCAGCATGGCAGCGTGGTGGCGGCTGGGACTGGCAATAAAATTCTGGGAAAAGCATAATACATTTTTGGCCGGCCTGTGGCTATAAATGATGGCCGCAGCATTGCTGGGGGGTGGATCTTTCTCTCTCTCTCTCTCTCTCTCTCTCTCTCTCTCTCTCTCTCTCTCTCTCTCTCTCTCTCTCTCTCTCTCTCTCTCTCTCTCTCTCTCTCTCTCTCTCTCTCTCTCTCTCTCTCTCTCTCTCTCTCTCTCTCTCTCTCTCTCTCTCTCTCTCTCTCTCTCACACACACACACACACACACACACACACACACACACACACACACACACGAGGTGAGACAAGAACTCGTGTGCAAAACCGCAAGGGTGTGCTATCGAAGGGGTGCATCGTGCGATGAGGGAAGAAGGGGTAGAGAGTGGCGGCCTGGAGGGGGTGGATGAGGGCGTGCAGTCGACGGCTTATTAGGCTTTAGTACAGCGATGTGCGCAGTGTGTCATTGCCTCCACCGCCTCCACTGGGGAAGCTCACGTCTTCCTCGACACAACAACTCGCGCACGCACACTCGCGCTCCACCCGTGGACCCTGGGCCCTGGGTCCAGTCACTTTCAGGGATCTGCAGACTGGCGGCCCGGTGATGGCCTGGGTCCACAACGCCCCTCCGTTCCAGCCCCTACTTTGTGCCCTGCTTTCTTGCCTTCCACAAGCTGTTTTTGTCCTGCTCTTTTCTTTTCACTTTTACTCTGCGAAACACGGGGGACTCCATTCAAGAAACGACGCAATTGTTTGTTTTTGGCGAGTGATTACTTGGTCCGTAGGAATGAGTGCTGCCGTCCGGCCGATATGCCTGATTACGGCACCCAGTCAACGGCCGCGTGTCCTGGATTCCTTGTGTCCTGGTGGCCGTCGAGGCCGTCTAGCTGGCCGATACTGCTGATGCTCAGAATCCGTTATCAGAGCTATCCGTTGCGCCAGCCAGCGCCAACCCGCCAGCCCGGGCGCGCCCCGCCCCGAGGCTCGAGATATAGCACCAGGTACGTACATTGTAGACAGCAGCGGCGTCCGCAAGGACCCAGCCGAAAAGTACTTGCCACGGGCACACCTGCTCGCTGTGAACAGTGGCGACATCGACGTCGCGCCACCCGTGCGGCGACGCGCGGGCGACACGCGGGCGACACGCGGGCGATGTCGACCTGTTGCGCACACGGGGGCGACACCGACAGCACGTGGCCTGGCGGACAGCGGCGCCCCGGGCGCGCGTGGGCGACGGAAGCGGAATACTGGCGGCACGGTGCGGACGGACGGCAGGGCCCGCGGCACCCGCGGCCTGCAGGACGGGCCCACTAGGCCGGGCCGGCCACACTGGAACGGGTGGCTTGGCGGCTCACGACGGCGCGGTGGAGGTGGAGGGGGCCGCCGACGTGGAGGGGCGCGCGATAGTGACGGAGATAGCAGGACGAGCACTACTTGGTGTGAGCGCGCCTTCTGTCGTGCGCTGCGCCGTCGCCGCGGGATCAGCCCGCAAACCATTCAGACCAACGAGTGGAACAAAAGTGACTAGCGCCGCATTGGCTGAGAGTCACCGTCGTAGAGGTCAAGACCAAGGGGTCGTACGTGGCCCAAGGGAAGGCGGCCAAGAGCGTCATCACGAACCGCGGGGCAGCGTCGAGCGGCCAATCGTAGTCGTCATCGTCGAGGCCTTTCTCCTGCAGGGCGCGGCCGTGCTCTTCAACTGTGTAACGCGGCCCAGATCACACACGATGACGTTGCGTACGTGGGCTCAGCCCCGCGCCCCGCAGCCCCCGCAGCCCCCGTAATCCCCAGGGGGCCCACCCCGCCTTGGCCACCTCGGCCACGCCCTTGCCGCTCCCCGCCCCGGCCCCGCGTTAGGGACGGCCCCCGCGTCGATACCCGTCCACACCCCGGCAGGGCCGAGCCGCCGAGCCGGGCCCTCCCTGAACCTGCCGCAAACACGCGCTGTTTTCAATATCGCCCTGCCGGCTCGGTGGGGGACTTCTCTAGATTCGGTGTGGACAGGACGCGCCACCCTCCCCCTGCTCTCCCCGCGGCGGCTTGACATAAAAGAGAGCACTCCTTCTCTCTCTCTCTCTCTCTCTCTCTCTCTCTCTCTCTCTCTCTCTCTCTCTCTCTCTCTCTCTCTCTCTCTCTCTCTCTCTCTCTCTCTCTCTCCGAGCCCTTCCTCCCTTTTCTGTTGGCGTCTTTCACTCTTGCTGCCCTAGCCTTCTGAAGGGACTCGAGAGCGGGTGAAGGGTTCGCGGCGATGAGTCCGGGGGTGGGAGGGGGGGGCGGCAGGCGGTGCTGGAGGCGGCGGCGGGGGTGGCGCCCCTCTCACCAGCAACGCGGTCTCCACCGAGTCCCCGCCGCCCGCCTCGGCGCGGGCCTTCAAACCCTCTCCCTGAAAAGGGTCCCCGGGGTGAGGCTAGTCGGGTCGAGTGCACGGCTGGCTGCCTTGCGACGCAGGACGCCGCGAGTCGCCAGGGGGCCTCGGCGGCGCCCTGGCTGCGCCGGGGAGGCGCGAGGCGGCGGCGGCGTAGGGCAGGAACACCGCGTTGGTAAGGAGCCCCTTGTGTTCATTACAGGCCGGGGGGATGACACTCTGCCCCGCGCCGCCCCCTCTGTGGCCCCGCGTGTTGCATCCCTGGTGTGGCTTGGTCCGGCCCCTGGAGCCCGGGCCTTACTGCAGCCTGCAGCCCCGCTTGTTAGCAGTGCTCCTCTATCTGTCTGTCTGTCTGTCCGTCCGTCCGCACGATGGCGTAGCAATAGGCGGCCCGCAGTAGGCACCTGACTGGCCTCGTCGGCCAGAAGCGGGGGCGCGCGGGAGCCGGCACAGCCGACGAGCTTCACGGCGGACCCGCATACGCGACTGCACACACACACACACACACACACACACACACACACACACACACACACGAGCAGGGAATGTCCCGCCCTCCCGCCCCCGCAGCGTTATGGAGGGAAATACATGCCGCGGAAAGAAGCGGGTCATGAAAGCAAAGCGACTCACATGCCACCATGGCGGTCGCTCCAGTGACGCCCCCCCCCCTTTCGGCCCCTCCTCAGCGGATCGCCATACATACGGCTGTCCAATTGCCGGCCGGGGCAAAGGGGTTAATTCCTCAAACAGATGCCAGTGCTCTGCGTCGCTCTGCGCCCACAAACGCATTCTCGTGACGTTTTGATACACATCCTCGCGCAACGCACACTCACACACGCACGCCCAATTTTTGTGACCACAGTAGTGGGACCGCACGACGCTGCGCCCATGCTGTGCTGCGCCAACGAGTTCCCCACATGTCAGTCGAGGCCGAGCGAGGCGCGAGCAGCGCCCAGCGCCGCCCAGCGCCGCCCAGCCGGGCCCACTGGGAAATGATAAACCAAGCGGCTGCTTGCAAACGTTCATTCCGGCCCGGGCTGCCGACCCGCAACAAAGAATATTGATAATAACACGGCGCGATCGCCGCGGCTGCACTTTCGCCATTGTGTGTGTGTGTGTGTGTGTGTGTGTGTGTGCAGCCTGGAGACCGTGAGTGTGAGTGCGTGCGTGTGCATGCATTCATGGTGTAGGCACAGGCAGGAGGAAACTGCTTATCTATCGCTGATAATAACGCGTCTCTGGCTGCGGCCCGTTGGGGAGACACACACACACACTCATACACACATACACAGAGGAAGGGGCCTCAACATAAAGGGGTCCACGGAAAAAAAGAGGGAGGAGGGGGGGGGGGTGGAGCGGCCCGTGGACGGGCCGCCATCCAAGCCAGACGCGACGGAAGGAGAGCGCAAGGCGCGCGGCCTGCAAGTTGAATTTGAGCGGCGAAGCGAGTCGCGTCATCAGAGAGTGGCACCACGGCGGACAAGGGCTGCAGGACGGATAGACGCCTTGCTCACCGCCCGCCCGCCCGCCCGCCCACCAACCACCGCCTCTGCGATGACTTCCTCCTTCCAACTACCGTATACCATCAATACTTATGAGCACTCACGCCAGCGAATTTCCCATCTCCCGGCACACACACACACACACACACACACACACACACACACACACGGGAGGGGAGGGAGATGGGATCGTGCCTCTCCCTGCGCTGCGCTGTGTAGGTAGAAAGTGATATTGGAGTTGATGCGGACCACTCTCTCTCTCTCTCTCTCTCTCTCTCTCTCTCTCTCTCTCTCTCTCACACACACTCACACACACACACACACACACACACACGCACGCACGCGTGGCCCCGTGCCTCGAGGGCGCACCACTTTTGTTTGTGTTTGTCCGCCGCGCGGCTCCGAGAGGTGTTTGTTACACGACTCGTCGGCACGCGGGGCGGGCAGGGTTCGTCGAGGGTTCGGCTGCAGTCGCGGCCGGGCGCTCGACGCGGACCTCGGCAGACGGCAGGCCGACGACAGTCCGGCGGCCCGGCGCCGCGGGTCACTGTGCCGCCTGCGGGCCGCGGGGTAGGCCTCCCTTCGCGCGCGGACGCAACGGCGTCCCGGCGGCTGCCGACGCTGCAGGCGCCCTCAGTGAAGCCCGCTTGGCATGTGGAACGCACAGTGGACTCGACCCTAGGGCTTTGTTTAACTTTTTCCCCCTTTACAAGAGTTCATTTCGGTGGGTGGGTGCGGTCTGAGCGGCCTCGCCCGATTAACGCAGTGTGTGTGTGTGTGTGTGTGTGTGTGTGTGTGTGTGTGAGTGTATGTGTGGGGGGGGGGGTGCTCTCTGGACACGCCAGAATCTCGCCCTCAGCCTCGCTAAACCCCGGGGCCTCCGCTGACCGCTAAGCCCGAGCGCGCCAAGTCGGGGCAGAAAGAGGGAGTCTGTAATGGCGAGTGGGGGCCGCGGGGGCCGCGGGGGGCGTTCCGTCGGGGTGCGGGGGGCACGGAGCGACGGGGCGGGAATCAGACTTCCACGTGCCGTGCTTCTCGCCGGAGTCAATGGCGCGCGAGTCGCAGCAGCGCAGCATCAGGAGGAGCCAGGGAAATCAGTCCCAAATGATGAAATCAGCCCAACTAGGGCGAGAAGGAGCCATTCTGGTATAAATTGGCATCATTAGTCCCAGCCGCCCTCACTCCGCCCCCGCGCGGCCCCCCGCGCCCCCACTCGCAGACGAAATCGTAACGGCTACATCGACGCGGGGCCGGGCTTTTGTTGAAACGGCGCGTCGCAAGTGCCGGTTGCCTTGGTTCCAGGGCTGGGTTCCTTGGTCTGCGGAGATTAACGCTCTCTTCAACGAACCCGCTCCGCACCCCGCCCGCGCCAAATTCACGCAGCGTCCATTGTTTCCTCGGCTTTTTTTTCTCTCTCCGCACTCGCCACCACCGCCACCAGCGCACTCTGGCGGCCTCCAGGAACACTCCAGTGGGCCGGAGGGGCCGTCGCGACGCCACGTGGCAAAGAAGGCGCCGCGCCGCCCGGAGAAGATGGCGGGCTGGCGCTTTGTCGGGGCGCCCCGACGTCCCCGTCAACGACTAAGAGGATTAGGCGGAAATTTCGCCCCGTCAGACGACAAGCGCGATGCGCCGCGACGCCGCGGCCGTGGAGGACGACGGGGCTCTCCGTCCCCGCGACGGCGGCGGCGGGGCGGGTTGGGGCGGGGTAGGGCGGGGTGGGGCGGGGCGGGCGGAGCAGGTCGCGATCCTGCCGACTGTTTGTTCGGGCCGCGCAGTGCCGGTAATGATGCGCGTGCGGTAATAGGGCAGCGCCGCCGCTCCAGAGGCGGCGGCGTCGTTCCGCCGTCGTTGGAGCGCCGCCGTCTCGCCGACATCGACGACACAGGGGCCTGCTGCTGCGCCGCCGCGCCGCCGCGCCGCCGAGACCATGGCCGCCGAGGGACCGGCAAGGCGCGGCCCGGCCGGCAAAACTTTCCAGAGTGGCGATTTTGAGTTTACAGAGCACTTAGCTCTAACGGCGGGGGACACTGCAGCGAGGGGTGGGTCTCTCTGTCCCTCTCCTCTCTCTCTCTCTCTCTCTCTCTCTCTCTCTCTCTCTCTCTCTCTCTCTCTCTCTCTCTCTCTCTCTCTCTCTCTCTCTCTCTCTCTCTCTCTCTCTCTCTCTCTCTCTCTCTCTCTCTCTCTGTCAGGACGTCAATCGGGCCAACTTATTGAGGCGGAGGGTCACGCGGCAAAGCGGAAAACTGCGGGAATATAAGGGCCGGCGACGTGTTCGCATCGATCGGAGACTAGCTCCTGCTCGGCGAGCCGTCTCCGGAGAAGACGCGAGATTGGACCAATTACAGTCGTCTGGCCGTGGAGGCAAGGCGCTGCGCCACTCCGTTGTCATGACAACAGGCGGCCAGCAGCGCGCGCGCCTTTTATCTGCGCGTTTCGTCTCTCTCGCACTGATTATCACCGGGAACCCTTTCTCTTCTTTTTTTTTTCGGGGGGCGGAAGGGACCTGCTCTCGGCCTCTTTGCGGCGCAGAGAGCAGAGCTCGTGGTGTAATCGTTTCCGCTTTTCCACGATTTTTTTTTCGATTTTTTATTTTAATCGCGCGATTTGACTGCCACGTCGGTGTGATTGGCTTGCACCTTGAGTGGCGCGTGGCGCGGCCAGCCAATGGCTGTCAGGCACAGCGCGACACCTGCTGCAAGAACACGCCCCGTCAACCTACAGAGCCAGGAACGCGGGATTTAAAAACTAGAAAAGAAAAAATATAAAACATAAAAAATAAATAAAATAAAAAAAAATAAAAAAGTGTCGTTGAGGCCGAGCGAGCGGCAGGGGCGCGAGGACAACAACAACACCCCATTTCATCTGGTTAGCGGCGAACAAGCAACTTTCATCAGGATTCATTAGTCGCGCCACGCGTCCCTGATTTATTCCATTGCCGTCCTCGTCGCTGTTCTTGACGGCGTGCTTGACGGCGAGCTTGACGGCGTGCTTGACGGCGTGCTTGACGGCGTGCTTGACGGCGAGCTTGACGGCATGCTCAGCGGCGCGCGGAGGGTAATCGCGAAATGTGTTGTGTCGTCGTCCAGGTGCTCGTCCGGGTGCTCCAGCGCGGAGTGCGGGCGGCCGGGAGGGCGTCTAGTCCACGGCAGACATGACGGACGGCGTGCAGCTTCACACGGGATGGCGCCATAAAGCACACCGGGGGGCGGCGGCCGGCCTTATTGAAGGCGACGCAGTAAATATGACTTTTTTGGGACGCCCCCGCCACCCCGCCGCCCCCACCAGTCAGGAATAAATTATCGCATCGGAAGAGAGGAAGGGTCACCTGAGAGGAAGGGTGGCCCAGCTGGCCGGGCACTGCTTCCTATTAACGTACTGCATATGAAAAAATTCAACTCTCGTTTATTGTTGTTGTTTGTTTCCTTTCTTTTAGAAAAATAAAGCAAAAAACAACAACAATGGAGGGCGAATTTGTGGGCGAGCTGCTGCGCGCGCGGCTACAAAGCACTTGACGTGCCGATTTGGTCCGTATCTCGGGTCTGTATCAAAGGGCGGAGAGAACGGCGGCCCGGCCAACGGCAGCACGGCCAACGGCAGCGCAGAACGGCAGGCGAATGAAAAAGAAAATGCTTATCTCGGCCAGCGGCGCGTGAATCGTAGAGCACGGCGAAACATCGGCCGAAGGGCGGGGCGGGGTGAGGCGGATAATGGGGGCCTGCATGGGCTGGGCAGGGAGAGACCGAGAGACAGGGGGACTCGAGATCAATGAAGCCAAATGGCGGTGAGTGGTCCTGCGAGCACCCCACCCCACCCCGCCCCCGCCCCGCCCCCGCCCCGCCCCGCCCTCGGCCCTACCGGCCTCCTCCCAGGCAGTCATGAGTTAGAAATAAGCCCGGTTAAACATTGAGCGTGTGTGCGTGGAGAGCCGTGCTTGGTGTAGGGAATTCTCTTTTCGTCGTCATCGTCGTGGTGCCATCATAAAAGCCAGCGCAAACCTACAAACTTTTTTTTTTTTTTTATTTGGCCAGAGACACGGCGTTGATTTCGAACAGTGCTTTGTCGCTCTGTCTCTCTGTCGACGCCGAGCGGGACGCCTCCACGAGTGCGGCAGAGACAGAGCGGCGACTGCCTCGGCCGCCGGACGGCATCGATTGGCGGCGGCGCTGCGTCACGCCGTCAGCCTCTCCGCGGCCTCGACGTCAACGGCGAGGAGCGGCGCGTCTCGCGGGGACAGCCAGCGGCGCCAGCGGCATTAGGAGGCAGCCACCTGCCTATCGAGGAGACATCTGCGGCGGGGCGAGGCGATGGCCACCAGAGATTGCGCACGTCCCAGAACAGCGGCCCCGCTCACACACCCACTCCATCCGACTCCTTGCCGCGTGCGGCTGTGTGTGTGTGTGTGTGTGTGTGAGTGTGTGTGCGCGCGCGCGTGTTTGCACGCACACGAACCCAATAGCGGAAAGGTGAGACTCAAAACCACTCTGAGCGACGGTGGCGGCCCCGGCCTCGGGCGGCGGAGAGGCCAGGCGCGGCGCGGCGTGGCGCACATTTAAATATGATTGCTGCCAGTTCCGATATGGCCGTGGCGGCGAGGGGCGGCGGGGGGCGGCGGGGAAGGCCGGCCGCTCAACCACACAGACTCACAGAGAGAGGTCGGCAGCGCGCATCCCCCGAGGTGGGAAGATTGATCCCCGCCACGTTTTTTTGTACTACGTACAATAAAAAAAAAAATTACCTGTTACATTTTATGTATTACAATGAATTGAAAAAAAAAAAACTGATAAAAAATAAAATGGAAAGGCGTGCGCGTGGTAAGCGCTGCGCGGTCCTCTGTTGGCGTGCGCAGAGAGCCACCCACGCCTTGTACAAATTGAGTCGCGGTGGCACCGCCCCCTAGGTGCAGAGAGAGAGAGAGAGAGAGAGAGAGAGAGAGAGAGAGAGAGAGAGAGAGAGAGAGAGAGAGAGAGAGAGAGAGAAAGAGAGAGAGAGAGAGAGAGAGAGAGAGAGAGAGAGAGAGAGAGAGAGAGAGAGAGAGAGAGAGAGAGAGAGAGAGAGAGGGCTGTGTGTGGGAAAATAAGAAAGAAAAACAAGGCGAGATGATCGGGGCCCGTTCCCCTCTCTTCGAAGCGCGACGCGATACGCGCGACACGGCCCGTTTGCATATTTGGTTCAAATTGCGGAAAGGACGCCCAGGACGCGGACGCGCGCGGGCCTTGTATAGACTTCCCCGCGGGAAGGGACTCGCGGCGGAACATCGAGGCCGCGATTCAATCACGGGGCTCACTCACGGCCGCACCCGCACAGTGGGCCAGACGACCGGCGCACGACGACGAACGTGTGACACCACCAGTGGATTCCTCGTTTGGAAAGCTCAAAACGCGTCTCGAATTTTGGCCGCCTGTGTCGGTCTTCAGTCCACTGTGGGCCGCCTTGCATTTCCAGGTGGCCACTCTCCCTCCCTCTCTCCCTCCCTCCCTCCCTCCCTCCCTCCCTCCCTCCCTCCCTCTCTCTCTCTCTCTCTCTCTCTCTCTCTCTCTCCTCTCTCCTCTCTCTCCTCTCCTCTCTTCTCTCTCTCTCTCTCTCTCTCTCTCTCTCTCTCTCTCTCTCTCTCTCTCTCTCTCTCTCTCTCTCTCTCACGAACACAGCATGCAGACTGGTGGCTGGCCGCGGGGCTCGCCTCCCCAATCTCTTAATAACCACAGCTGCACGAAAAAGCGCCAACAAGAGGGGCTTTTAAAATCAATTTCCGGCAGTGCATGGCGGGACCGCGAGATGTGACCCCTCCCCGCAGAGTAGGCGCCGCAGACACGCACGGAGATGGAACACCCCACCCCACCCCGCCCCGCCCCGGTCGCACACACGCTGGGCAGGCCACGCTTTCCCTGTCTCGACGTTTCCACCTCGTTCCACACCTTCCCTGCTGCCTGCCGGAGGGGCCTCCCACCCTCCTTTCTCTACCCCACCCCTTCCCCCTCCCCTCTCGGCCGCCAACCCCGTTGTTATCTGAGCTGTACAGGTCGCATTAACAGTACATGTGCTATCAGCGACAATGGGTTTGCTCAACTCCGAAGCGCGCCCCACCCCGCCGCGCCCCGTCCCAGCCCGCAGCCGCAGCCCCCCAGGCAGTGTTGCCTGTGGCACACTGTGTGCTCCGATTATGTGCGAATCATCGCGGCTTCGAATACCGACGCTGCCGCCTTTTGGTGTGCCAGTGCCGATGGCAGATAGCGAGCCGTGGCCGCGGCGTCCCTGGAGAAGGTCCTGGAGCAGGCCCTGGAGCAGGCCCTGGAGCAGGAGAGGCGCCTGCGAAGTAGGCCGCGCGACGCCCGGCGCGGCGACCGGGTTGCCGCGCACGCTCCGTCGGGCGCTCGCCAGCCGCCGCCGTGTTGGCGCACACTCAATATTTTGTACAATTTTGTACGAGGGATCACTGTTTTTTTGTGCAGATGCTTTTCATCCGGAAACCTGCACATATTTCCCCAGACCGCGCAGCGGCCTAACGAACTACCGGACTCGGGGCGGGCGGCGACTCTGCCAAGCGGGCCAGCAGAGTTTCGCAATCCGATTTCCGGTTTTCCGGTCGTCGCGTGGTTCCGTTAGGGCGACGCCCTGCCACGCCCTGCCGCTGGCGGAGACCACAGAGACCTGCGGGCGGAGCGGACCACTAAAGTCGGGGTTTGTCCGGCTGGTTTTGTCGGGGCCAGACATAATTCAGGCGGGAGGCGACGACCCCGACGACTGCTCTTTCGGCCTGCATTCCAGCCACACAGGCCCCCGCCCCGCCCCCGCCCCACCCCGCCACCGCCCCGCCACCGCACCCCTCCGGCAGCCGAGCGGAGCGCCGCCTCTACCACACTGCAGCCTAAACGCTCGCCATAAATGCCGTTGACAAAGGCATCTCGAGCCAACCGGATCAAGAGGCGGGGGTGGGGCTGACGGGGCTGGCGGGGCCGCTGGCTGGGGCCACCCTGCTGCCAGTACAAAGGGGCGCCCTCGCCAGCCAATGGGACAGTCACGACGGAGCCCCACTCGTTATAATACACACCCGTTTTTAATCGGTCGCGGCCGTTCATTAATATTTCTCTCGCCTGGCTTTTTATGTGTTGCCTTTATTTTCTTCATTTTTTATTTTTGGCAGAGCACTCCGACGGCGACGCAGCCAGCAGCCCTGATACTGCCTTCCCCCCCCCCTCTCCTTCCCGAAGCGGATGTCGCACGGAGAAGTTTGCTGGCTTGGGCTCCCTCCTTCTCCCCTCCCCCTTTCCTTCTCGAATCTGCCGCCGTATGGCGAACGCTTGACGCCAGGTCGACCTACTCTGCGAAAAAAGAGTCAGTGATAAGCTATCGCGAGGCCGGCCGACTTGCTGTTTCCACTGTGCCCATGACAGAATGAAGTCTCAAGGAGCTGGCCGCGGTGCTTCCATTCCTTTGGTCTTTCCGCGCAGATAGCGCAGTGTAGGTGAAGCCAAGCCCGTAGGCAGCCGTAGGCTAGACCCCCAGTGTTCGATGGCCCGGCGGCGCCTCATTGGGGCCATCTCCTAAATAGAAACGCACGGTCGGCGGGGCGGGCGGGGCCTCCGGGGACGTCGCCCGGAAGCCTCCCAAGTAGCCCGGAGCCGCTCTCCGTCTCTCTCTCTCTCTCCCTCTGCTCCGGGCCGGGCCCCGAGTGTTTTAAACGTCAGATATTTCACGGGTGGCCTGCGCCTCCGCGCTGCACCGCGCAAACATAAATATCACTCTCGGCCTCCTGATGCCTCGGGTCTATGCCTTCGGCCGGGCCCAGGCCGGGCCGGGCCGCCCTCATGGCCCGCCTGAAGGGGAGCCTTGGGAGCCATGCCCCGCCCGTCCCTCGACTGCATAACTCCTTCCCAGACGGCAGTCGCCATATTTTCCCGCGGAAAAGGAAAAACTTTACAGTGAGCCCCAAATCAATATGACGCGCGGCGTCCGTCCGTCCGTTCCGACGGTTCCCCGCGGAGGCAGCGCACCGCGCGCCGGGCCGCGGCCGCGCCGCCGGAGCACCAGATGCACCTCAAACATGGATGCCTCCAGATAAAAACACCAACAACCGGTGCAAAAACAAAGCGGAAAGGCACAGTGGGCCAGTGACTCTGGTAGCTCAAAACGCGCATAGAGTTGGGGCCGCCTGCGCCGGTCCTCTGGGCCACTGTGCGAGGGGGCGGCGCGCGTGGAATCGGTGCACACCATTGCTCACGGCAGCTCGGCAGCCGCGCGGCCCGGCTTCTCACCTGAGAGTCCGGGAGGGGTGGGCGTGGATTCGAGAAGGATTGGGCCAGGGGACGCGGCACGGCGCTCGGGGCAAGGCGCGCGCCGGCGGCAGACGGTCGCTCTGTCTCTGTTGCACCTACACGGGACGCCCCATGAGCGCGGGAGAGACAGAGCGACGAAAATGACTCTCGGAATCGGCCTGCTGGCAGCGGCTGTTAGTCGGTCGACCTGGACGAGGAGGACGAGGACTCCGAGAGGGCGCTCTGGTCTTCTCAGAGACGCAAGGGTAAAGTCTAGAGAGGCGCGGCTTGCAGAGAGCATTGCTGAGGCGGTAAGGGTCACCGTTCCGACTTGCAGAGACTCCTCGCTCAGATTCGATTTATTAACAGTAAAGCACGACCGAGCTTAAGTCGTCGCGAACACGATTGTTTTGTTTTGTTTTGCTTTTCCTTTTAATAATGCTCTCGCATCCCAGCATCTGTATGCGCAGACGTTGCGATGTTTTCTTTTCCCGCTGTGCTTCTGGCTCTCTTTTTCCCTTCCGCTTGCTCTTGCTGGGCTCAGATTGTGTTTCCTTCCTCTTTTTCCTTTTTTTTTTTGGGGGGGGGGGGACTCTAATCGGGAAGCGCGCAAGTAGTCGATGAGAGACGTGACGAAAAAAAATAGTTTTCTGCCAAAGAAGGGTGAAGAGGAGGGTGCAGGGGGTGATGGGTGACGAATGAAGGCGTGTCTTTCTCTCTCTCTCTCTCGTCCTCTGAGTTGGGCGCGCTAAGCGAGCCGAAAACTGCGCCATCTGCACTGGGGTGTAAACCTGGTCGTAAGAGCATTACGCTATTGTACTGCCACAATCTCCCGTAACACCTATCTCCCTTCTCTCTTTTTCAACTTTCCCCCCTACTCTCCTCGAATGTAGGTTGCTGTGCCAAAGCTTTTTTTCACCCCTTTTATGCAAACGTGGGCGCGCGAGTGTGTGTGCTGGGCACACTCAGATATGACGGGAATATTTTAAGTCTTTTGCATTTGAATAATATCGGAAAAGCCACTCACCCCGGTCCACGTAACTCACACGCACACCAACACGACCCGTCCGCACCCGAACGTGCACACACGCACGAGTACACTCACACGCAAACGCGTCCACAAACTCGGCTCATCTCAAGTTCCTGACATTAAGCCAATTGGGCGTATGCAGATGTGGGTCCGAGTGGTGAGTGCACGCCACATAATACCGCGGTGTGGACTTCGGACAGCTTCGCCGCCCGCTCCGCCCGCTCCGCCCGCTCCGCCCGCTCCGCCCGCTACGCCCGCTCCCCACGCGGTGCAGCGGACTGCCCGCGCCCTCCCACCTCGTTGGCCCGGCACCAGACTCCGGGCCTGGACTCCAGTCAGGGACCTGGACTTGAGCCCAAAGAGTTCAATCGTGGTCCCCACGCACATGCACCCCCGAAGACTCCAGCCTGGCGCCAGTCCTGGAATCAGGCGCAGACTTGAAGCTCCTGGCCGCGAACCCGACCCCTGACTCCGGGGTCTGGCCGCCCTGGCCGCCCTGGCCGCCCTGGGCGCGCGAACCGCCTTGGAATGCCATTAGAGCGGGCTCAGCACCTCCCCAACCCTTGCCCCGCCCTGGCCGCCGTGCCCACACCCTCACACGTCACTGGGGTGGGGCGGCAAGTTTGTTGCCATGACAACAAACGACTGGCCGGCCAAGCGCAGCAGCCCCATCCCCCGGAGCACGCGCGGCCCCCGCACAGCGGGCCCAGCAACTTGGCCGCGAAGGTGGCGGCCGAGGCCACGGCGCCGTACTCGCGGATCCGGCCAACTCCGGCACGCTGACGCGCGTGTCGGCGGCGTGCGGTCCGCGTGCGCAGCGTCGCGTTCGGGCGGCGCGGCGCGGCTATGGGGCGCCACGCGGCGTCGAGGGGCGACATAACCTTGCGCGCGAGGCCTCCTTTGTCCGCGGCGCGGCGGGCAGCGCGACGACGCGGTGCGACGGGACGCGGTGCGCACGACGGCGACGAGCACACGCTTTGAAGAAAGGCGCTCACCTCTGCACGGCGTGTTCGGGGCGCTGCCGCAGAAAGCTGGAGTCGCGCTGCTGGAGCGACGCTGCAGGCTGGCGGCTGGAGCGCTGCCGCGCCGCCGCGCCGCCGCGCTGGAGCAGGGAGGCTGGGCGTCCTGCCCCTCCGAGCGCTGGGGCCGCAGTGAGGGACGGACGGCGGGACGGTCGAACAGGGAGTGCGCCACCCCGCGCCCCGCGCGCCTTATATAAGGGCAGGGGGAGGGCTGCGGGCGGTCGGGAGGCTGGGCGGGCCGGGCGGGGTGGGTCACCATGGCAACGGATCATAACCGTATCATATCGGCGTTCCTCTGAAGGCACTGGAAGGGAGCGGAGGTAGGGGGGGGGGGAGGCACGGGGTGGGGGCGCGCGTTGTGCCTGTTAGGTACTCTAAACAACTTGTTGTCGCGCGGCGCCGAGTCTGCCCGGCCCCTCCCGGACCCGTTTTTAATTTGGACCGCATCGCGTCCACCGCCGCGCCTCGCGGTGCGTGGCGCCGCTCGGACACGGCGCCATTACTTTCACCCACTTTCGCCTCTCCTCCCGCAAACACACTCCTTCTTTTCCTCTCTCTCCTATTTAAGGGGGAAAGGGGGAGGGGGCGGTAAACAGCCGCCTTAAATGTTTAGGATATACACTCGTCGTTCTGCAAGTCAATTACTCTTCCAGCCAGCTAGGGCTGGGGTGTCCTCCTTGGCCGTGGGTGCGGCCGTCGCCCCCCCCCCCCCACACCGCGCCCTGCAGATTCCTCTTTTTCCTCCGGGGACAACTCGTAAAATTAGCCTAAAGAGGAAAGGGCCATGCCGTCCTCCAGGGCGCCGCGCTCCGCCGTGCGGCGTGCGGTCCCGCGCCGTCGCGGCCGTCCCGGCCCGGCAGTGCGGCGGACGAGGCGGAAGTGATAAATAACCGGTCCGGCGCGACCTCCTCCGGGCCGAGGCCTGGAGCCGACCGGAAATTACTGATGGCCGCTCAGAAGGCTGGCCCTGTGGAGCCGCGGAGCCTGAGCGAGACACGGGACACCACCACCAAGCAAAGAGGAAGAAAAAAAAAAAAAAAAAAACCTCCGCGACGCGCGGTCTCGGCCATCACATGACAAGACAGTTCCCTTGCGCACGACACCGCATCACCAAAGATTTCACTCTCACACGACGACGTCGTTCTGATGCAATCTCGACCTTGACCACACGCAGCTCCCTTCCAGCCTTCTGGCCGCACGTCCCTTTGGCCCGGATCTCCCCCCCCCCCCCCCCCCGCCGGATCATGTTTGGCCACAATAACACCCCGAAGCCGGACACAGCAGCGCAGCCCGGGGTGGGGAGGGGAATAACTAGGGGATTGTGGGAGGGTCGCCAAGGTGGGCTCGGTTCGGATTTGGGGTGTTGTGATGTGGCGGGGCGGGGCAGGCGGGGCGGGGCGGGATGTGGCGTTGCGACAAAGGGTGGGGGGCATTTCATCGCTTGTGGCCCGGCCGGCCCGGCCGGCCCGGAGCCACGTCTCGTCTGGACCCTCTGGACGGCCTGGGGCAGTGATGCAGCGCTGCGCCTGGACCGCCACAGACTGCACAAATTATTTTTTTTTTTTTCGTTTTGCTCTTTTCAATTTATTCTAGACTCCCTTTTTTTACAAGACTACGCTCTAGGCTACTTGTCGGGGCGGGGCCGGCAGAAAAGGGGGGAAAGAGGGGGAAGGGGGAAGGGGCACATTTGCCCGGACTCACTCGGTGCGAGTCGGAGCGTGGCAGAGAAATTCTTTTGTCACGAGAGATGGGAATAATTTAAAGGAGCCCCGTGAATGAGAAAAGAGAAAAAGAGAGAGATGGGGGCCGGGGGAGAGATGAAAGTGAAACAGAGAGACGGGCCGTGACAGACGGGGGAGAGAGAGAGAAAGAGAGAGAGAGAGAGAGAGAGAGAGAGAGAGAGAGAGAGAGAGAGAGAGAGAGAGAGAGAGAGAGAGAGAGAGAGAGAGAGAGAGAGAGAGAGAGAGAGAGAGAGAGAGAGAGAGAGAGAGAGAGAGAGAGAGAATGCAGCAGTTATATCCCGGCGCCATCAAGCAAGCACGGTGGGGGTGGGTTGGTTTTGCAGAGAATGGGTTGGTTGCAGCGGTGTTACACATCGAGAAAACAGTCGCCTCACCTTTCCATTTCCCCGTTTTCCCCGACCCTGCTGTGCCGCCGGACATCGGCGCGCTAGGCCTCGGCCTGACGCGTCCGATTTAAATATTGAGCAGGGCACCGTCGTCAGGGCCGCGGCCAGGGCCGAGGCCGAGCCGCAATGTTCTTCAGGTCTCCGAGAAATTGACGCAAAAAGAGCTTCGATTTCCGATAAACTCCGGCGGTGTTCGCGCAACGCAAAGGAATGCCGTGTGGAGCGGGCAGCGAGACTCCTGCAGGCTTATGGGGGCAGAATCCTGTGTAAAACCAACTTGGAGTTCTCTCCGCCTAACCTGGTCATTCGGCCCACTGATAAGCGACAGCGACTCAGGAGCTCAAAACGCGTCCAGCGTTTTGGCCGTCCTACTGTGCGTTCTGGCCTCGCGCCTGTGGAACGACGCATGGGCCGGCCCGCGGTGCGCGGCTGCCGCCGGGGTGCCTACCCGGCACGGCGCCCTCGGCCGGCGCACAGTGGGCGCGGAGGGGACGTCCGCTGGGCTCATCGTACGGGGTCAGCGGGTCAGGCTGGGCGGCGGCGGGTCAGCCTGGCCGCAAATTAGGGCACGGCGATGAAGGCACGCCCAGGGTGCCTCCACCTCGGCCCCGCCACGCCCCGCCACGCCCCGCCACGCCCCGCCAGCACAAGACCGAGCGGGACCACCCTCCGTGAGCACGCCTCGCGCCGCCCGCCAACCACGCCACGCCAAGCCCTGAACTGCGTCAGTGTACAAAGAGAACAATGCTCCCCACCCCCGCCGGCCCACCGTGACGCTGTGTTTGGCGTTGCAGCGCCGTGGGATGCGCGACGCGCGCTGCGTGCCCTAGTCGAGCGATTCCGAACAGTCGTTTCGTCTCTCTCTCTCTCTCTCTCTCTCTCTCTCTCTCTCTCTCTCTCTCTCTCTCTCTCTCTCTCTCTCTCTGCCCTACCACTCTCTCGCGGTGGCAACTCACGTTTGCCGATCACCTAGGCAATAAGAAATCAAATTGTTGTCTCGCCAGGAGAGGGCGCTGCGATCGCTGATACGCCTTTATCTCGCGGTGCCAACTCGCATAAGCCGATCACCTAGGCGCTGAGAAATTTAATTGTTGGTTCGCCGGTAGAGGGCGCTTCCATCGCTGACCTGCCATTCTCTCGCGGTGGTAACTCACGCTTGCCGGTTACCTAGGCGCTGAGATATCAAATTGTTGCCTCGCCGGCAGAGGGCGCTGTCATCGCTGACCTGCCGTTCTCTCGCGGTGGCAACGCACATTGGTCGATCACCTAGGCACTGAGAAATTTAATCGTTGGTTCGCCGGTAGAGGGCGTTGCCATCGCTGGCCTGCCACTCTCTCGCGGTGTCAACTCACATTGGCCGATCACCTAGGCACTGAGAAATTTAATTGTTGGTTCGCCGGTAGAGGGCGCATCCGTCGCTGACCTGTCATTCTCTCGCGGTGGTAACTCACGCTTGCCGGTTACCTGGGCGCTGAGATATCAAATTGTTGCCTCGCCGGCAGAGGGCGCTGTCATCACTGACCTGCCGTTCTCTCGCGGTGACAACGCACATTGACCGATCACCTAGGCGCTGAGAATTTAAGATATTGGTTCGCCGGGAGAGGGCGCTGCCATCGCTGGCCTGCCGCTCTCTCGCGGTGGTAACTCACATTGGCCGATCACCTAGGCACTGAGAAATTTAATCGTTGGTTCGCCGGTAGAGGGCGCTGCCATCGCTGACCTGCCATTCTCTCGCGGTGGTAACTCACGCTTGCCGGTTACCTAGGCGCTGAGATATCAAATTGTTGCTTCGCCGGCAGAGGACGCTGTCATCGCTGGCCTCCCACCTTCTCGCGGTGGCAACGTACATTGGTCGATCACCTAGGCACTGAGAAATTTAATCGTTGGTTCGCCGGTAGAGGGCGCTGCCATCGCTGACCTGCCAATCTCTCGCGGTGGTAACTCACGCTTGCCGGTTACCTAGGCGCTCGTTGCAGTTTCCAAGCGGTGCGCCTTCGCGTCGTCTGCTCCACTTCCTCGTCGTCCTCGTCTGTGCCAAGCAGCCTCGCTCTTTCTGCCGCTATGTGTTCTCATCGGGAACCCCGCAGCCCCCGCGGCCCCCGCGTGCCAATCAACGAAACAGCACTGTGCGGTCTGGGGTCTCGGCGAGGTGCATCATGGATGCGCATTGGCGCGCGCGCACACACACGCGTGCACCTGCATGCGCGCACAAACCCACACTCTACACATCCCGCGCTCGTACTGCACTCACCTCAGTTCGGCAGTGCTCAGAATGATGGTGAGAAAAGACTGAGGCGGGAAATCACCCTCTGTAAATAGCACGATAAAGAAAGCATTACTGCTCCGTAGAGCGCGTCAGAGTACCCGGCCTGGACTGGACGCAGCGGCCTCCCAAAGTCAGAGTAATGTGTGTATTCGCATGAAGAATTATATCCTATTTACCGATATTCGTATTATCTGTACACACAAAATGACACACAAAATTAGCATGTGGTTCCCCCTTTGCTGTATCCTAACAGGGGTTTATGGACAAGTATGGTGCCACTAAGCGAATGGAGCCCCGCGCAGAAATAATCCGGGAAACGCGCATTGACAAGCTGTTGCCGCGCCAGACCCACGCTACTCGAGCCAAGGCCCGCGGCAGATGCGGCCCTACTGCCACTTCACCCGAGACCCAATTTTTCATTTCATTTCCTCTGCTAGGCGCACCATTCCTCAGCCCCTGCACTTACACCCACCGGCGACACTCCCTGCCGCCCGCCCCTCCTCCCACATCCAGGCCCACGCGCACCACGCCGCCCCAAGGCGTCACCATTGAGCGCGCGTCCCCCGCATACTCACTCTTGCACGCACGCACGCATATCCCCCCCCCCCCACACACACACACGCTAACACATACAGAAGACACGCCAAAATAATGTGAATTCGATACCGTGCGCCACTCTCTACATAGCATATCGCGAGGGGCGCCGCCTCGCGGCTACGGTGGTCGCCTCCGGTACCCCTACTGGAACCATGTATCCGAGTAGACGTTGAAAGATAAATATCTCTTGGCAAACCCGGTGGCAAGTTTCCTCGCCACTAGAGCTACTCTCTCTCCAGACTACCAAAATTTGGCGGTCTATTCCCCAGAGCACCACAGACCAGAACGTCAAAAAATGGCACTCCAAAAGAAACTCAATAATCTGGCTTGAAGAGCGTTACTCATTCACGCTTCCAGAGCTTGGGATTCCAAGTTCAAATCAAAACTATTATAATTATGAAAGCCAGGACTGGACCAGTAAAGTACAAGACCAGCATCTGTATTTACAGATTACGTGTCATTGTCGCTGGCCTACTTTGAAATCTCTTTGGTTTGGCCGGCGATACCTAAGGCACTGGAAGGATGGTACTCACACTAACACGAAGAAGCTGGATATTACGGAATCGCCTTCTCTTGATGAAGGGTTGACACAACAGACAGCCTCAGTCTTTTCTCAAATCAGGAAAACTTGAGCCAGCTTCCTAACCTTACCAAGACGCCAGTCCCTCATCAAATCTTTTCTGTTTACAACAGTTTGCTAATTTTGCGATGTCCCAAACGCACTCTGGCCTTCCAAACGTGATAGAACGAGATGAAGCGTACCAGAAATAAGCTATCATTGAAACCGATGACATGCACACATGCTCAAAAGACATGACATCACTTGGCCTATTCATAGGCCGTGGTGGTCGAGGTGGTATAGGCGTCGGTTCCCGGTACCGGGATCGACGGATCGAGTCCCACTTTTTCTCAACATTTTTCGAATGACCCGCTCACTGCGGCTCCATCCCTGCCGCGTCTAGAGCCCGGCTGACGCCGCATCTACCATGAGCCGTGGTGGCTGAGATCGCTAAGGCGTCGGACTTGAACAGTAAGGTCCGGGGATCGAATCCCAACATTTCAATACATTTTACGACTGCCTCCCTCATCCCAATACGACTCAAACCCGTCGTCCGACACTCGGCAGACGTGCAGTCGTGATAGCGTAGTGGTCTGGATCATTTGTCGTCCACTATGCTTGGGTGTCTAAAAAGCAGTCCGCTTCGGCGGATTGGCCTCGGCACTGGTTCGATCCCCGGTCGTTCCAGCCACTCGCAATTGGTCGCGAGTGGGTCCATTCTGATTCGTCGGTTTGGAGTTGATAAGTCCTTTGAAGCTGGCCCTTCACACTGCATGTTCGGTAGAGAGCGCCGGACAGCGGGGGTACCACTGTGGGTACCACTGACCACCCCGCGAAAACCAAAGGCTCTCAACCCCCGCCCTTCACCCGGCCCACATCAGATGAGAACCCCTGGGGTCGCCGCCTGGAATGCACCGGTTCCCCCGATCCACCGAAGTTGCAGGCGGTCCTCCCTACTGTGTGGGGAGGTGGGAGAAGGGCCCCCATTTTTTCTTCTTTTTTTTTTTTCCTCCAAGTTCTTTTGTTGGATGCGCTGCTGTACAGCGGTTTGCAGCGCATGGAGTCCGTGGTACCCGACGGGGCATGCACTTGCGTAATATAGTCGTGTCGCTCAAGCCGTAATAGTGCGCGGCTGCGCGCCCGCTGACAGGACCGACGGTACTTTTCGTTACTTTACTCGCAAATCGGTACCGCGGTACTTTACCGGTCCCTTTCGCGTCATCAGCACTGAGGTGCCGGTACTTTACCCAAAAAAGTACCGCGGTGCTGGTACCGCGGTACTTTACTTTACTTTCCTGCCCATGCCTGCTGACGCGGTAGGCAGAGCAGCGCTGCAGCGTGGCGTAGCCGTGCAAATTAATATTACAAGTTTTAAGCCACGGCCGAGCCGAGCCAAGCAGATCCTGGCGGTTGCCTTTTTCAGCCGCGTTTCTCACACCGCCTCGGCCTGAGGAGGGAGCCACGCCACGCCACGCCACCGTGCATAATACTTTTTTGTTCGAAAATAATGAAAAGAAAATGTCCCCGCAGGTTGAGGCTGTCAGGCCGTCGGGTAAACCCGCCAGGAAGGCACCGGGGGAGAGGTGGGGGGGCGAAGCTAGCTCCGCGAGGCTCTTCCGCCAGCGAGCAGTCGTTGGCTTCAGCACCGTTCGAACCGAGGGGGTAAACACTTCAAGAAATCGTGTACAGACTAATCGGTATTACGCTGTATTACGGTGGTATTACCGTGCATTACAGCGTTAAAATGCTAAAATATTGTCACATTTGATCCAAAAAAAGGTTACCATTACGTGTATTACGCGTAATACAGGGTTTTTGTGTACAGGGCATTACGGGAGTGTTTACTCCCTCGGTTTGAACCGGCACGCCGAACCACAACAATGCCCAGGTATCATTTTACAATTTGTTCCGTTTTCGCTTTCTTGGTGGACTGGGGGTGTGGAAGTGTTGGTTGTGGTGGAAGGGGGAAGGGCCTGACGTAGTCCTTCCCCGCTCCATTTCCTTCCTCGTGGAACATGGCTGTGGTAGCGGGAGAGACGTGCTGGTGTGTGTGTGTGTGGGGGGGGGGGGAGCGTAGTGTTACGGCCAACTTGGTCAAAGCTGCGTCAAATGTCTGAAAATCGAGATTTTTGGCAATCCAAGTCGTGGTGCCCCACACATCAGTCTGCAGAAGCAGGGGGGCCGCGAGGAACGAATGATTAGTGAGAGCGTGCCCTGTTGCTCCACCCCAATGGCTCTCGGATACAACTTGACACCTTTTTGCCGCACTGCACGATAAATCGAAGGGAGGGGAAGGGAGGGCGGCGGTCGAGACCGCTTGGTGGTTCGTAGCTTCGACAGCCCGGTCGGCCAGGTCGGCCTAGACCGCCCCTTCCCTCAAGCTGCACGGGACAGCTGCTGGCCGCGGTGATGAAGTGGCCAGCCTTGCTATGAGGAAGCAAAGGGCAGCGGACGCCCCGGGGGCCGGCTGGAGTCTCGCTGGAGTTAGACTGGAGCAGCCGTTCTCAACCTAGACTGGACTGGAACCTTCCAGCGGATACAGCCTGACCGGACACACCTCCGCTTGAGCGACACCCTCTGCAATACGGGCGCGGAGTCGTTTTAAGGTGCGTTCACGCTCATGTCGCGTTGGTGGCGTAGCGTAGCGGACGCGTCAAAAACCTCCTAGATTCATTCGCAAAACACAAGAATCTAGGAGGTTTTTGTCGCGTCCGCTACGCTACGCCACCCAACGCGACATGAGCGTGAACGCACCTTTATGCCCACTCGGGAAAATAAACACTCGGTCCGAGTGGGCAGCCCATGCCAGATATGAGAAGTTTACGGGCCAGCAGGCATTGGCGGGGCGGCCGGCCCGCTGCCCCTCGGCCAGATTCAATCACGAGGCTTTGTCGTTTGGCTCGCTCCATTTCTCATAGCCGGCAGACTCTTTGGGGGGAGCGGAGCAGCTCGCGGCAACCCCTTGGCAACCCCCAATTTCTTCATTATTTTCGTGTGCGGCCTGGTCCAGCGCGGCCAGGGACCCTGTCCGCCCGGCCGCTCCAGCCGTGGCGAGCGGGCCGCTGAATTTTTCACACCTCCAGTCTGGAAGCAGATGCAGACCCTCTGGCCGTGCTTGCGCCCTCACAGCTTTTCCTGCTGTTCTGTTTTTGATTTTAATGAGATTTTTCTGAGGCTCTAAAATGCCCGGGGTGCGGATATAATCAGGGCGCCGCTGCCGCAGTGATAGCGCGCTGCCAGCTCGGGCGGGGCGGTCAGGGCTCGCCGGGGCGCGCTGCAGAAAAATCTGCATTCTGCAGGGAAGATGGACTGTCGCAGTGAGAATTTCCATACAGTCTGCCTGCCTGCCTGCCTGCCGGGCTTTCGTTACACGACGCCGGGGAAAATGTCGGCAATTCGAGCCGAAAAAGGGAAGGCGCGGAGCAGCCACCCTGTGTTTTGGCAAGCTCCACGCGCGGCCAGCGACCCTCGCAGACTCCTCAGTCCTGCTGGAGCAGACTCCCTGTGGACACCAATGGATTCCTCGTTCGGAAAGCAATCCATTGGGTGGGATCACACGTTCGGTTCGAGTCCCATTTAGCGGACTCTGGAGCTCAAAACGCGTCAAGAGTTTTGTCCGGTGCTCTGGCCCACTGTGTAGCGTGACAAGGCCGGCCGGCCGACCCCAACGGCATGTTTTAGTGTCGCTCCGTGTCGTCCGGGCGAGCCGGGCAGCGGAGGGGAGGTGGCTGCAGCGCGGGGCGGGGCGCCGAGCCAGAGACACTTTCCATAAAGCTCAGTCTTGCCCGTTTAATTAGCCGTGTAGGCCGACGCGCGCCGCTGCCCAGCAGTGGTGGGCCGGGGCGGGGCGGGGGCGGCCAAGTGTCCCAGAAAAGGGGTCGGAGACAGCCCCCACTGTCTATGACGTCTCGCATTCAAATGAGGGGGCTAATTGGAGCGAGTTCATAAACAGGGCGAGGGAAAATAAGAAAAGGCCGAGACGACGTCTTGAATGTGTGAAGTAATGGCGGAGGAACACTATTAACAAAGTAATTAACAGATCATAAACTCGGCCCGCCAAGACGAGCTGCACGCCACACTTGTGCCCCGCGACACACACACAAAAAAAGGAGGGTGAAAAAAAATATTGTGGCAAAAAAAGGAGGGGCGCCAACAGCAGAGCAGCCAGGCAGCCAGCCAGCTGGGTGCCATGATTTCCAGCGTCCGCTGTACATCACAATTACGGGGGCATCTATTACTAAAGCAACTTTATCACAACACGGGCCTTACCCAGCCCCTGCCGTGCCTCGCCTCCACCCCGCCCCGCCGGGGCCGCCAGGCGAAACAATTAAGTGTCTCGAAAACGGTCTGCAATAATTGTAGCGCGTGGCAGGAGGGGCGGCGGCGGGGGCGCGGCGTTGTATTTCAGCGCGGGGCCGCGCGGCCCTGCCCTCCGCGCCTCGTTCCGCGCCGAGGTGGCGGCCAGCTCGTGCCACGGACAGGCCGCCGAGGCCGACGAGGCGTACCGAGGGCAATTTGTACCCATTGGGCAGCAGTCTCGGCTGAGTTGGTCCGAGGTCCAAGTGAGAGAGGTGGCAGCGCCGCGGGCAGCACCGACGACCCCGCCACCCTGGCGGCCGTGCCTCGTCCCCGCGTCCGACCCCTCCACACCCCACACCTGCCCCCAAGGCGGTCGACCGCCCCCACCCACTTAATACCCGGCCACCCCGCTGCCGCCACAAACTCTTTCCACCGCAAACCCAGCACACCTCCCCCTTCCCCCATCCCCTCCCAGGCCGCCGCCGCAAGGGTGGCTGCGGAATGCTTGTGAAGTGCGTGGGCCGGGAATGCGCCTGTCTTTATCCACATAATCTCCGACTAGTGGTTTGTCGGCATTTCCCTGCAGCCCCCTTCCCGCTGGCGCACTCTCCCGCGCAGCACCGCAACAACCGTGGGGCCTAACGGAGTCCTCACAGAGACACACGCACACAAGTACATCATCATCATCGCTCTGCGTAAAAAGGAAACACTCGCTGTCTCCTTGACAGTGCGGCGTCTCGCAAGGCGCGGACGGCGGCGCGTCCCGGCCGAGCTGCGTCCGGCCAGGTGGTGTCCTGCCTGCGGCGGCGTGGGGCTCTGCAGGAGGAGGAGCCGGAAGAAAAATGTGACGCTGGACAGGCGGGGCTGCAACACGGGAATTTCAATTTGACGTCCGCTAGATGAGCGCCGACTTGAGGGGGGCCGGGTCGCCGGAGAGGGATGGACTTTGGCCGCAGTGAGAGGGCAGCTCGGCAGGGAAGGGCCTCGGCTTTTTATTACTTGCAGATGGCCGGCCGCAGCAAAATCAGTCAATGTTGGCCATAGCGGGGCGTTTGGGCCGGCGGCCGTCCCGTCCGGACAGGTCCGGCGGACCCCGTCCGTCCACCTCCTCCAGAGAGAGGCGATTCATCCTGAAACTTGAACCCCTATCTGCTTCCCTCTGGCTTCTCATTGCGTGCCGAGCGACCTCCCCTCCCCCCCCCCAGTTCCCCCGCCCGCCCCCGCCCTAACGTGATGTCGTCCGCGTCCATTAATATAAAGTCGGGGCGTCCGCTTCACCAGTGTGCCGACCGCGGCCAGCCGCACCGTCGGCAAGCAGTCGTTGTCCTATACACTCACCGAGTCGCGCAACAGTTTACGCAAATTTCGTAAAGAGTTTCACTTTTTGTTTGAGCAATATGCGAGACGCGCTTCGCAAGAAGCGGCCCCTAACCCCCAACCGAAGGCCGCAGCGTCTGCAAGTTTCCGACTGTAAGGAGCAAAGTGACACGGCTCAGCACACACACCTTACACGGCACTACGCCACACACGCACACCCACGCGGGGCCCCAGGGGCGGCACGCAGCGTGGCAGAGCTACCGAATATGACTCCCAGATTAAATATTTGTGCGGTTCTCATAAGGCCACCACGGTCACACAGCTAATCTGGGACAACACGGCAATATGGCGAACGACGACGCACACATCGGCCATAGTGCGGGGGCGGGGCCGTCGTGCGCGGGTTAGCAGTGTGAGAGGCTCAGGGGAAATTCTGCTTCTGGAAGTCCCCGGAACTTCTGTTCACACCTCCATGCGGCCTCAGCCGTCTTCCGCGTGCCTGCCCTGGCGGGAGGGAGGGGGGGGGGCCTTGCCGGCCCATTCAACGTGTCCTTCAGCTTGGCTGGCGACGAATAAAGGAAAGGGGGCTCCAGTGTGCCCGCTGACCCATGCGGCTCCGCTCAGCGGGGCTCTCTCTCGCACTCCTCCGCGACGCCTCCCCCCACTAGAAACCCTCCCACGGGTGCGAGCGAGACGGACAGCGCGACGGAAGCGCTGTTCGTGTTCAGCCTGCCAGCGGCCGGGCGGGGCCCGTGTGTGTGCCCCACTGTGTGGCCCACTGTGTGCCATTGCCGGGCGTTAAGGCCAACCAGCCGGCCACTTGCGGTGCTGTGCAGGCTGCGCGTGCAGCGGGTCGGCGGCGTGCACTCGCCGCCCCTCCCCGCTCACCCCTTTGAGGCCCTTTCACCAGCACGCCGGCGCCGGCCGATACGTCGCGAGACAATCTGCGGCCCGCCTCCCTATCTGACAGCGCGTTCAGCGGCAGGCCCGCAGTAGATACAATCCTAGACCGCGACGTACTTCTTGTCCTCCCCTTTCGCCCAGTTTCCCCCGCGCCGCCAGACGTCGCCGTCGCACAGTGGGCCAGAAGACCGGCGCAGCAGGCGGCCAAAACTCTTGACGCGTTTTGAGCTCAAGAGTCGCTGGGACTTGAAACGAACGTGTGAGGCCGTCAATGGATTCTTCGTTCGGAGAGCAATCCATGGATGGGGTCACACGAGCCCCATTTATCGACTCTGGATCTCAAAACCCGTCCGGGGTTTTGACCCCCTCCACCGGTCTTCTGGCCCACTGTGCAGCGCCGCGCCCCGAACCCTCAGAATCGGAGAGAAATTATTCCAAGTTGCAGATTTAAGCCGGCCGGGGCCTTGGCGGGGCCGAGAGGGGCGAGGGTGGGCTGCTCCCATCGAGATTAGCCGGCCGAGGTTGGTGAGGACAGCGACGACTTTCGCACGCAGCTCAGACACGAGCTTTTCAGAAACTTTGAGGCGAACCCCTTGTCCAGCGGGAAGAAACGCTCTTGGGCAGTGGAAAAGTGAGCGAAAAATTTGGCCACGCCGGACGAGACAAGGTCGTGCAAACGATGAGCAAAGACAAAGACCAACTTGTCCGTCATGGGGTGGGGACGGCGAGTTGCAAAGTCTGTATGGATAAATGCCCTTCCTCTGTGTACAAGTTGCATGACAACAAGACGCCTCCGAACTGCTGCAAGCGAAAGAGAAGCAGTTGTCTCAGCGCAAACACGCGGAGAGAGTGCGGGAGAATGAGGGAGAGTGGGGGAGCGGCGGAGCGGGAACGCCCCGGGGCTGAAGTCTGTGACTGTGGTGGCGGCCACTCTACACGCATCAGCGGTTTCTTTCATACACAAATCGCATGCAGCGGCGGTTGGCAGGCGGAATCTTACCATCTGTAGCAAGAACCCCCTCCCGCCCCCTTTTACAACTGGAGACGGCTGCCCCTCCACACTTCGCCTTGATCTTGCCTTGGTACTGGCGCAGCAGGCTGATTCCGAAGAGTCCTGTGCGTCGGCCTGACTCTGTCGCACTCATTGTGGCGTCTCGCTGGGGGAGGGAGGGTTTACAGAATGACGAAACAATACTGCACGGACGGCAGGCCCACACTCGCCAGAGCCGGACTAACGCCTTCTGATGCCTGGCGTTTCGCATCGATTCGACCAAACGCCGCATTCGCACCGCGTTGGCTCCATCAGGGAGTCCATGAGGACGACGACCCTTGCCGCCGGAGAGTCGCGCAATGGAAGCGCGCCGCGGGAAGCCGACGCGGCCGCGGCCCAGCTCGCCGTGGAAGAGGCGGCTTGCCCGAGGTCAGGCAGAGCCGGCAGAGCCCACGGCCCCGGACAACTTTGCCGTACCCTCCCCCTTAAGCATTCGCCCGAAGTGTGGATATTATTCGCGGTCACACCTCAAAACCGCAGTTCTGATTATCAGGCTCGGGCCGTCATGCCGCCGACTCGGCCGAAAGTTGAAGGGCCCCTCCGGCCGGCCTCCCCGCCACGCCCCGCCACGCCACGCCCCGCCACGCCACACAGCGGCTCGCTCAATAGATTTCATCCGCAGCAGCCGTGGCGCCGAGGCGCACCACCTGCCGGGCCGGAGATGCTCTTCTGTTTGAAGCGCCTTTCGCCACGCCGACTGATTCCGAAGCGTCATCGTCTCGTCGCTCTGGCTCTCTCACTCACCGGGCGATGCGTAGGGGTGCGAGAGAGACAGAGCGACGGCACCACCACGCTCCCGGTGTCCTACGGAGAAATGCCGTGCTGTTATAATACTAAGCTGATTTTCAGTACTCTACGACACAAATGTATCATAATCGAGAGAAATTTGTTCGCAATACGAAGAAATTGGTCATAAGTTACTGAGAATCCTTCACCATAGGTTACTACCTTCGCTGTGCTGCCATGATACGAAGCTCTATGTTTGTATTACGAACAAAAAGCTCAGTAGGATCTTGAGAGTGCATATGACCTTAACACCGCCCCGCACCTCATCCCGCACGGCGACAGCGTTCCCCGGCAAGCTCGACGACGGGGTGCCTCCGCCATCCATATCCACCCCCGCGCCGCCGCGCCTCCGCCCCGGAGCCCCTGGAGACCCCCAAGTGGCCCATAACCCAGCGGCGGCGCGGCTGCGGCGGCGGCCGCCAACTACGAAACAACCGCCTTGAAACATTTAGCAGCAATTCCAGCCACGCCTTGGCCTGGGATGCCCGGCCTGGGATGCCCTGGCCGCGGCGGCGAGGCGCAGCGCCGCAGCACCCCGCCGACTCGCCGGGCCGCCTTGCTGTGGCTGGACGGCGTGGCAGTCACACCTGGTTCGCGTCACCGCCACCGCCGTCTTTTAATCCTCGGGTCGTTACCGCGCACCGCCTTGCATAAGTGAGCACGATAAAAAGAGTGCCGCGGCGCGGCGTGACGTTGCGCGCACCCCGCGCCGTACGTGCTGTGAATTATTGAGGCCGCCGCCGTCACCGTATAGGCATGTTAGTTTCCTATAAACGGCTGCGGTGGGGCGCCCTGCTCTGCCCTCCCCCCCCCTCGCTTTTCAAATCCCATTCGGAGGCGGGCAGGTGGAGAGGGAAGTCGTGTAATGGAACTCCCGCCGACTCCGGCAAGAAAAATCTCGCTGCTCTGGAAGCGAGTGTTACGAGTGGCAGACAGGACTTGAGTCGAGGGTGGACGGGGTGAGGGAGTGGCGGGCGGCACTGCGTTAGCACTGCGCGGCCAAAGCGAGGCGGACGGCCCGCCTCGTACTTAGTTCACATGATGGCCACAGAATTACTGAGGAGGCGCCGCGCGTCTGGTTCTCGGCCCTGGGGTGCCCTCGCCCTGGGCGCGCCCAACTCCCGGCCGTCAGGCCAGACGGCACGGCGGGCCTCTTCCTTCGCCTCCTTGGTCGGCCAGCACTTCCGAGTGCCTTTGCGCACGTGAGTTGATGTTCTCAACGGAAGTAACAAACTCCACTGTTGTTTTCTTTTCGCTTTTTTCTCCACCTGGCAAAAAAAATAAAAAATAAAAAAAAATTAAAAATCCTAAAAATTTGAAACGCATTGCGAAAAAAACGGGGAGGCACACATAGAAATAATTAGAGAAGGCTCCGGTCTAGCCGTGTTTTACAGCGCAGGGTGGCAAAGGGCTCCCCAGGGCGAGCGCCGCGGCGAGCACGTATGAGACGAGGCTGGCTGCCCTGCCTGGCTGCCGCCCGAAACGGATGGCTGTATCAATGCGAGTGATGGTCAGCTCAGCCACGTCGCCCAGAAAGAGATTAAAGAGCAGCGGCTACCAACGCCCGCTTGTTTTGAGACCGCATGGAGACTAATAGTCTGGTCCGGGCGGGGCGGGCCAGGGTGGGGTGGGGCGTCGCACTCGTAAGGAGCCCATTTGTTACTGGAGCGAAGCGAAGGGGTTGCCGTTACGTCTGGTGGGAGCCCCGCGAGGCCGACCGGGATGTGTCCAAGAGCGAAGGAAGGGAGGGAGAGAGGGAGAGACAGAGAGACAAAGGGCTTGACAGGGACCGCGCGGCTGCGCGCTGCAGCCCCAGGCGGCACGCTTGCAGCTCCACATTGCACAAAACAGGACTCAAAAATCAGATCAAACAACGTGATGACAGGGGTCCCCGTGAAAATTACGCGGGAGTTTTCCAAACCGTAAACGGAACACGGTGCGCCGTCGAGACGCGCTCCGCTCATTGGTCCAGCTCCGCCTGGCGCCTGCGAAGCGGCGCGTAGGCAGTCCCGCAACGCACGCCTGCGGCCCGGTGGCCCACCCGGCGAGGCGACCTCCGCTCATTGGTCCAGAGCTTCGGCAGCCGTCTGATTCCGAGCACTGCTTTCGTCGCTCTGTCTCTCTCGCACTCATGGGGCGGTCCGTAGGGGTGCGAGAGAGACAGAGCGACGAAGCAGTGTTCGGAATCAGACGGCAGGGCTCGGTGAGAGCTGCGTGAGGGGGGAAGGACGGCTCACGCAGCTCTCACCGAGCTCTCTCAGACCTTCGGCAGGGCTCGGTGACAGGCATGGGCACGGTACTCCACAGTACTGGCAGTACTTTACCGGTACTACCGAAAAATATGGTACCGCGGTACTTTACCGGTACTACCGAAAACTATGGTACCGCGGTACTTTACCGGTACTACCGAAAACTATGGTACCGCGGTACTTTACCGGTACTATCGAAATTTTCGGTGCCGCGGTACTTTACAGGTACCTTCGAAAGTACCGACGGTACTTGACGCACCCACGGGTACCACGGACTCCATGCGCTGCAAACCGCTGTACAGCGGCGCATCCAACAAAAGAACTTGGAGGGAAAAAAAGAAGAAAAAATGGGGGCCCTTCTCCCACCTCCCCACACAGTAGGGAGGACCGCCTGCAACTTCGGTGGATCGGGGGAACCGGTGCATTCCAGGCGGCGACCCCAGGGGTTCTCATCTGATGTGGGCCGGGTGAAGGGCGGGGGTTGAGAGCCTTTGGTTTTCGCGGGGTGGTCAGTGGTACCCACAGTGGTACCCCCGCTGTCCGGCGCTCTCTACCGAACATGCAGTGTGAAGGGCCAGCTTCAAAGGACTTATCAACTCCAAACCGACGAATCAGAATGGACCCACTCGCGACCAATTGCGAGTGGCTGGAACGACCGGGGATCGAACCAGTGCCGAGGCCAATCCGCCGAAGCGGACTGCTTTTTAGACACCCAAGCATAGTGGACGACAAATGATCTAGACCACTACGCTATCACGACTGCACGTCTGCCGAGTGTCGGACGACGGGTTTGAGTCGCATTGGGATGAGGGAGGCAGTCGTAAAATGTATTGAAATGTTGGGATTCGATCCCCGGACCTTACTGTTCAAGTCCGACGCCTTAGCGATCTCAGCCACCACGGCTCATGATAGATGCGGCGTCAGCCGGGCTCTAGACGCGGCAGGGATGGAGCCGCAGTGAGCGGGTCATTCGAAAAATGTTGAGAAAAAGTGGGACTCGATCCGTCGACCCCGGTACCGGGAACCGACGCCTGTACCACCTCGACCACCACGACTCATGATTGGGGCCGGGTAATGTCAACGCCTTTGAACCGCACTGGGAGGGCGGCCAACGCAGCCCTCACCGAGCTCTCCCAAAGCTCCGGCAGAGCTGCGTGAGGCGTTCTTCTCCCTCACGCAGCCCTCACCTAGCCCTGCCGACGCTCTAGGAGTGCTTGGTGGGGGCTGCGACTCGGTGAGGGCTGCGTTAGGGAGAAGGACGGCTCAGGCAGCCCTCACCGAGCTCTTCTAGTGCTTCGGCGGGGCTTGGTCGCTGCAACGAGCCGCTGCAACGAGCGTGCCGTGGGCGGTTGCGCTGCAAATTGATAGAGACGGCCTGTAAATGAGCGCGGCGTTAGGGTGGTCCACGGCCTGGCATCGACGGCGCGGCCAATCTCTCCATTCAGATTAATCATTTTTTGGAGCCGTAATTCAAGCCGGGAATTATAAGGAGTCGATGGCGGCACGGCGCTGTAATCGCTCACGGCGTTAATGGATCTGGCGAGCGCCTCGGCACCCCGCGCCGAGCCGCGCGGCCCCTCACGTGTGCGCTGGAGTGGAGCCGGTCGCAAACACCATCCTGCCCCGCCAGCCCCGCCAGCCCGTCGGCGGCGGCGTGAGCGCAGAGCGGAGCGCGCCCTGAGAACGGCGTGAGCACAACGGCGGCCGCCGTTGCCATGGCGACGCGAGGCGCGCACTTGCCGCTCCCCGTTCCGTTCCCGCGGCCGCCAAAGCAGGCAAAGCCAAGACAACAGTCCTTTTGTCTACGCCGATTATCCACACTTTGCGGTTCCGTTTCCTTGACTCGCTGCAAAGCTGCTGTGATGCGAGTTAGCACAACACGGAGCAGAGGCCCGCCCATGCGATGACAGCCCGCTCACGCGGCAGCTCCGCGGCCGCAAAGGGTTGGGCGTGCCGTCCGCGCACCCCACGGCCGGCCCTCTGGGCCTGGGCCCGGCCACAGCGTCCGCCGGCACACACAGGCCGCGCCCCGCAGGGCCGCAGGGCCGCAGGGCCGCAGGCACAGGGCTGTCGCCGTGGTCCGATATCTTGATAGAGGCAGGAAATACAGCCGGCCGGCCGGCCAGGGCCGAGGCCGGGACAGCCAGGCTGGTCCAGGGCAAGCCATAAATCCTGACGCATTTTGTGTCGTCGCCGCAGCCGGCCGCACCGCCGTGGCGGCGCACACTACGCCGCACGCACAGCACGGCCATTCCAGGTCGGCCAGGTCGAGGCCGTGCGGCTGCCGAGTGCCGAGGCCCCTTGAAGCGACCCCGGGACCAAGGCCGGCTCCCACGCTGTCGCGTTGCGTTTCGGAGGGCCCGGCGAGGACTGAAATTAGCGCTGTCCGAAAATGATCTCGGGCTTTTTCTTTTCCTGTGTAGGTCACGGAGTTTGGAGAGAGAGGCTGCCTTGTCACAAACAGACCGGGCCGGGCGGTCGCATGCACCACCACGAACTGGGCGCCGCGCCACGCCGAGCCACGCCGCGCCTTGCGGTAACGGAGCAAATCTCTGCTCATGAGGAAGAAAACAATATACTGGAAAAAAGAGGACCAGGAGAGAGAGAGAGCAGCGCAGAGAAGAATGATAGTCCTCGGAATATCAAATCAACTCCGACTCCGCGACTCCCCAATCTCCATCTCGTCGTCACCAGCACCCGCACGGAACTGTGTCACGGCTAGCGGCCCTCCTCGTCGGCGCGGAGGCCGAGCACGCGAAGGCACAGTGGGCCAGAAAACCGGCGCAGGCGGCCGAAACAGTACACGTTTTGAGCAGGACTCGAGTCGAACGTGTGACCCCACCCATGGATTCCTCGTTCAAAGAGCAACCCATTGGTGCGGTCACTCGTCCGCTTCGAGTCCCATTCAGCTACTCTGGAGCTCAAAACGGGTCCGGGAGTTTGAGCGCCTCCCGGTCTTCTGGCCCACTGTGGAAGTCCCTGATGGCCCGCGGGCCGCGCGCGTCGCTCAACTCCTTCGCCGACATCATCGCGGCGATAAGGCAGCAATCCTGGCGAGGCCGACGGCGCCGACGGCGCACCGCTCAGCGGCAGGCCGGAAGTTGACATCGATGCCGGCGACTCCGCCAATAGAAAGGACGCCTGTCCCGGACAGACGGAGGGGAGAGGGAGGGGCGGGCGAGGCATCCGGCGGCGCGCTCGACGTCGGCATTCGGTATGGCCGGCACGATTCTTATTTCCTTTTCGGAATTATGAATTGATTCTAATCGCGGACAACACATTGCGACCTGTCTGCCGGATTGCCGGCGGGGCGGATGGCGGCGTGGCTGCCGTCGCGGTGCTCAGGTACGCGCGGCTGGCTCCAGGACGCTCGACCGGGGGGGGGGGGGGTGCTTGTGCGACGCAGAGACGTCAACGCGGCGCACTGCGGCGCTGTTCGCCGTGATTTAGTCCAGGATCGTGGACGACGGGCCTCCTGCCTGGCCTGCGCGGCATCGGCCCCCGCCTCCCCGCACTAGGTCACCGCCGAGGCCTAGGCCGATCGGCCGGCGCGGCCTCCTTGCTGCTCTGCAGGTGGGGGCGGCCTCGGCTCTCGGCGAGGCCGGCAAGGCCTCGGTCCCCGGGGCGGCATGCGTTTCCATTAAAATACATTATTTATAGCGAAAGGGTGGCGGGGAGGGGCTCGGGTTAACCCTAATCAATAATTGTGGTCCGGCTGGCCGGGGCGGGCGGGGCGGTGGGGTACCGGCTTTAGGGGTGTCAGCGAGGTGGCTGCATGACAATGGGCTTGGTGCCTGGACTGGACCCGGTATGGCGTCGCCGCCTCGCCTCGGCGTAGGGGCGTGGAGTGGAAGGTTTTTGCCCTGCTGCGTAAAAAAAGGTCACCTTCCTTAAATTTAATTTTCTGGTCAGTCCAATCAAAAAGTAAACGTTGTGATGTGAACCGTTCCCTATTGGCCCTCGCAAGCCATCCAGCGGCACTTTTGGGAAGAAGAAAAAAAAATAAAGAGGCGGCCGAGCGGCGCGCAGCGTCGAACCTGCGACTAATTACTCAAGTTGGTCTCAATGCGCGGCTAGACGGCAGCGCCACACAGACGACGCGATGCAACTTTGGGCAAACGTTGAAAGGAATCTGTGATCGGATTTTGGGGCTGGCGGGCCGGACGCTGCACAAACCGGACGGGAGGGGAAGGGAATGGGTGGGCGCCTCTGTCAGGCCTTTGTTGCGGGACGAGCAGCGAGCGGACTGTCGGACTGTCCTTTGCAAGCCAGTCGCTAAACAAGTCGCCAACAACTTCAAGTCTGTGTTTCGTTACGCCCGGCAATCGACTACCGCGGCCGCGACACAGGGGGCCACAAAACGACAGCGCGCCCCGCCCCGCCCGCACCCGCAGCGGCCTCAAAGTAAGCTCGCTGTCTGGTTGACAGGCTCGGGCCGCGGGTAACAGAATCATCTCGAGCTGCGCCGGCTTTCGTTGTTTCAGTCCAACTAGTTGCGCGCAAGCATGATAAACACGCTCCCGTTCTTTCCCACTGTTTTGGAGGGTTGCCGGTGCACCACACCACTGGCCCAGCATAGGTCCGGCTGGCAGGTGGATCGATGGCGTGCCTTAAGGAGGTGCCGCAGCGGAGAAGCGGAAGCTACTGTCGTGGGTCAGGGTCTCCCAGTGGACTGCCAACCCATCCAAGTTACGGATGAGGAGCCAACCCAAGGCTGCTTGTTGGAACCCCTAACTTGAAACTTGCCCCGTGACACTGCGCACTTAAAACCCTCCAGGCACGTTGTGGCTAGGGTTTTATCTCTGTGCGGAGTTCATTGCAGGCTGATTCCGGAAAGCGGTTTCGTCGCTCTGTCTCTCTCGCGCCCTGCTGGCCGGCCCACGAGTGCGAGAGAGACAGACGTCCCTCGCCGGCCGCGCTAATGAGACGACGGCGCGGACGAACACGGCCGGACGTAAAAGAGACGGAGATGCATGTTTTTCTTTTGGACGCGCGGGCCGCAGCCTTGACACGAAGAGAGACAGGCAGAGCAGGAAATGCAGCCGGGCGGTTCATTGTTCACTACACGCCGGCTCTAAGTAGACCTGAGCACTGCGGGCCGCCCCGCCCCGCCCCGCCCCGGCCCGCCCCGCCCCGCCCCGGCCCGCCCCGCCCCGGCCACCTCGTGTTTGTCCTGCCTGGGGCCCGCTAATGACCGGAGCCATGCGGGTCCTGAGTGGACGGCCGGCCGGCCGACGCACGGCCTCGCACGCCGCCGGGTGGTTCAGGGGGAGGCGTTGCACAGTGGGTCAGAAGACCGTTGAGGTGGCCAAAATTATAGACGCGTTTTGAGCTCCAGAGTAACTAAATGGGATTCGAAGCGGACGAGTGACCGCTCCAATGGATTGCTCTCCAAACGAGGATGCTATTGTGGGGGTCAAACGTTCGATTCGAGTCCCATTTAGCGACTCTGGAGCTCAAAACGCGTCTAGAATTTTAGCCGCCTCAACGGTCTTCTGGCCCACTGTGCGTTGCCGGACGAGTCCCAACGACAGTCACACGCCCAGTGTCTGGACGAGCGGTATTCACTCATCGTATTGCCATTCATGCCGCGTCCCTCATAACCGCACGCATCCAATAATATTTTTTTTTATCGGTGAGCTTGGATTGGAAGGCGAAAAAAGTGGCACTCAAAATAAAAAGGCAGCGGTAAAGGCGGAGTTGAGTGGCTGCTGAATTATTGAGGCTACGGCAACGGGTGAAGCCGGGCGGGGCCGAGCGAAGCGCTTGCAGGTGAGCGGCAACGTCTGGGGCATAGCCACCCTGGCCGACGCCCACTACTACAGCCCCAAGCCGCTCCGGGATGGAAAGGGTAAAAAATGGCAGCCTTCACGGGGAGTTGAACCCTGGACGGCTCCACGGCAGGTGCGGCAGGTGCGGCGACGCTCAGCGTATTGTTTAGTTGGAAAGTAATTGAATGTATTGCAGCGATAAATCAAAGCCCGGCTATTTATCTGCTTTGCGGTGTCCTCGGGGCCTTGGTCCTGGTCGGGCCCGGCGGGCGCTCCGTTCCGTGACAGCCTCCCCCTTACTCACACCTAGAGGGGTGCCGCCCGCCCGCCCGCCTGGCGCGGCCCTGAAACAATAACAACAGAAGGGAGACGATCTCCCGTCGGGGACATCAATAATATTTCTCTCCTTGTACTTGCGAGACGCATATTTGGGATTATTCTGAAAGATGGGGCCCCTGCGGTCTTGCGGGAGGCGGGGCGGGGCGGCCGACTGGTTGGGGGAGGCTCACGTGCCAGGCGCGAGACAGCAATGAAGATAACAGATTATTACTTCGGCGAGGGCCGCACTGCCCCACCTGGAAACTACTCCAGAGGCCGTCTGGTATTCAGGCTCCGCGGCCCCAGAGGGGGCTGCAGCCGGCTGGAGGCTCCAGCGGAGGGGCCGCGGCCGGCCGAGGGGACGGCGCGTCCTCCAGCAATCACTGAGGCACGCCACGCCACGGGAACAAGAATCACACGATTGACTTGGCGGTTCTGTAATCGGCAAACTTGTCGGACCATTATTGGGTAAGCCGGCCCCGCCCCGCCCCACCCCGCCCCGCCCCACCCCACCCCACCCGACGCGCAACGCCCCGCCCCGCGACGCCCCGCCCCGGCCCAGCGAGCACGGATTACATCGTGCGTTTTATTAAAGCCCTATTCACTCATCGAGCCAAAAAGACGAACCCACTGTACAATATGACGGGCCGCAACGTGTCTACTGATGCAAAGTGAAAAACAAAGGGATTCGTCAAAAAAAAATATTTTGAAAAGAAAAATCGCAATAATGAAAACACAGTAAACGTAGGCAATTCACATTTGGGGGTAAAAGATGATAGCTTTGTTCCGCAGTCAACATACGCCTACATCGGCTTTTTTTTTTTTTTGACCGAAGAGTCCTTGTGGGTCCGACATTTTATACCAGAGTAGAGTTGCAGTAAGAGCACCACCGTTGCGGCCCCTCTCACGCTCTAGATACAATAACTATTTCATATCCAAAATGCAAAAAGGTCGTCGCTTTTTTTTATCTCCCGAACCGCGCCTAATTGGACGTCACTATGGCATCGTTCGTCATTCTCCTCTCATGCATGCCTGGAATGCGGTTTATTCGTCCCGCGTGACGGCCCCGCCCACTTGAGATCACGTTTCATTCGTTTCACCTTGCAGAACAAGAAGAAGGGGCACCGCAGGTAGAGGGCGCCATTCGCCTCTGCGACCGCAGCACCTTCCCCACACTGTCCGCGGAGAAGGGGTGGCGAGTGAACAGGAGATGCCGTGCAGTTAGGATGCCTTCGTGAGGCAGGTAGGTAAGGCCTCTCGTAAAGAACTAGCGAAGGGGACACCCTATCCGCTGCACCCCGCCGCCGCTGCCTCCGAGGCCCCCGCCGCCCCGCGGCACTTTGGGATCGAGGCCCGGGAGCTTTAAGCGACACCCCGAGCTTCCCGCATTGCGACTCCTTAGAGCCTCCTCCCTTCCATCTCCAGCGGCACCGCCAGCGCCTGCAAAGTTGATGCCAATAAAATAGTTCTGATGATCCCCCCGCGCCACCTCGAAAGCCCGGCTATTTCATTTAATTTTTTTCCCCTTTTTTTCATCTTTTTACCGTTATAACGGCTGATCGTGTTTGACTACGTGATGGGAAGCAGGCCGGAGGGGCAGGTTTGGCGGACCGGGGGAAGGGGGGGGGGGGCACCGAGTCGCTGGGGTCGCCATTCTGGGACGCGGCGCGGCGATGCGATGATCTGTTAAAAGCTTCCGATGAAAAAAAAAAATGCTTCGTAAGTTGCCAAGAAAATGAAGGCAGTCTTACAATGCCTTTTCTCCATTTTTATTTTACACTGTGTGCCTGGGTCTATATCATTTGACCTACCTAAATAGGTAGGTTAAATGATCTGCTCCGGAGTGCCTGCCTACCTTGGACTGTTCTTTTCTTGTTCTTTTCCTTGCAGGATGATCACACACGCTCACACACACACACTCGTCAAGACGCGCGCGTACTCACACACGCGGCCAAGTTCGCCAGCGCGCACATGCGGGAGCGGCGTGTAAAATCAGGCCAGTCGTATCTTGTTTAAACATTTGCTTTGTTAGACTGGTGTGTGTGGTGTGAGGCCCGAAAACAGCCCCGGGAATAAGTTTTGGCTGGCTGTTGTTTGCTTGAGGCATCGCCTCTGTGTGTAGGCGTGAATGTGTGTGTGTGTGTGTGTGTGTGTGTGTGTGTGTGTGAGTGTGAGAGATAGAGAGAGAGAGAGAGAGAGAGAGAGAGAGAGAGAGAGAGAGAGAGAGAGAGAGAGAGAGAGAGAGAGAGAGAGAGAGAGAGAGAGAGAGAGACTGTGCACTCGCGCAGGAGAAAAGCAGCTATAAATCCGCAGTTATGCGTCGAGTTGGGAACATTAAGCAAGAGCCGCGAACAGGTGGGGAGGCTGCACCGCGGCAAAAGATAAGCTACTCGACACATTTTTAAGGGGAAAAGCGGACGGGAAATAAATAAAATTGCGCAGCGGCACGACGGTGAGTTTCCTATTTTACGGAAATGCTGGCGAAGCTTCGTGACGTCACTCCGCCGGCAATCACTCGGCTGCCGTTTACCTTTCTCTTTCGCGGCCCTTCCCTTCCCTTCCCTTCCCTTCCCTTCCCTTCCCTTCCCTTCCCTTCCCTTCCCTTCCCTTCCCTTCCCTTCCCTTCCCTTCCCGCTCGCTGCTCTCGCTCTGCTTGCGGTCGGCATTCTTTCTGAATGTTAATCAGTCCTTGCCTCGGCCCTCGTCGGAGGGCTTGGAGTGCACGCCGCCCCCAGCCGCACTCGCGGACCCACAGTGGGCCAGAGAACCGGTGGACGCGGTCAAAATCCTGCACGCGTTTTGAGCTCCAGAGTCGCCAAATGGGACTCGAACCGAACGAGTGGCCCCACCAATGGATTGCTCTCCGAACAAGGGATCCATTGGTGGGGGTCACATGTTCGGTTCGAGTCCTGTTTAGCGACTCTTGAGCTCAAAATGCGTCTAGAGTTTTTGCCGCATGCGCCGGTCTTCTGGCCCACTGTGGCGCGGCGCCCCGCGGCCACAGTGCCACAGCCGCCTGACGACGCGTCCGCCGAGGCCTGGGGGCCCCGGGCCTCGGGGACACAGTCTCGCAGAGAGACTGACGGAGAGACTCACAGGGAGACTCGCCTACAGAGAGAGAGAGAGAGAGAGAGAGAGAGAGAGAGAGAGAGAGAGAGAGAGAGAGAGAGAGAGAGAGAGAGAGAGAGAGAGAGAGAGAGAGAGAGAGAGAGAGAGAGAGAGAGAGAGAGAGAGAGAGAGAGAGGAGGAGGCTTTCGCGATGACAAGTGAAGGGACAGCGGCCGGAGGGGCGGGGGAGTGGTCTGATATTCGAGCCTGTGAATACGGGTGATGATTGTACTCTCCGCGAACAAAGGCAAACCTTCATTTTCTGTTTTGGACAAAGAGCGGAGAGCGCGCCGCGGGTACGGTAATGGAACGAGGAGGGGGAAGGGGTGGCGCTGGTCGGCTTGGTGGCGCAGCGCGCTGCAGCGTGCGGTGCGGCGGCATGCACCGGCCGAGCAGTGTCACGACTCCAGATGAAAAACAGGGACAACTCCTTTCTTTCGTTTGCTGTCGCCGAATTTGGTAATATTGATTACTGCCGATGACTTTTACTTTTTTTTTTCATCCCACGCCTAGCTGCGCTTGCTGTGTAATTTTCAGGCCGAGTGTGAGATGACTTCGGTGCGGTGGACTCCTGCCCGTGGAGCTGCAGGGCGGCGGCGCATTTCACGTATCAGGGGTTTTGTAAGGCGCCAGGCAGGCAGGCAGGCAGGCAGGCGGATCGTCAAGATGGGCGGCGGCTGCAAACTTCTTGTGAAAAATGCATACTAGGACGCAATGGACCGTGGGTCGGCCTCTCGCTCAGGCGAGGGAGAGGCACAGGTCGATGGCATCAGGTACACACTGGGTTCCGTGGGTACAGTGGGTGGAGGTGCGCCTCCTCCCTGGCAGCCGGAGGCAGACAAACAGCACCAGGTGGCCGCCGTGGCCGCTCCCTCTCGGTCCCCGGCGCGGCTCCTTCATTGACGTTATCATTGGCTATGGGATTCGCTGGGTCCGCCTGCTGCGCTGGAAGGCTGGAAAACACGCTGCTTGTTGCCGGGCCGGGCCGGGCCGGGGCCGGGTGGCGCACAGTGGGCCAGAAGACAGGCGGCAAAACTCAAGACGCGTTTTGAGCTCCAGAGTCGCTAAATGGGACTCGAACCGAACGAGTGACCCTACTCTTGGATTGTTTTCCGAAGCGTGTGACCCCACCATTGGTGAGTCCGGTTCAAGTCGTTCGAGTCCCATCTAGCGACTCGGGAACTCAAAACTCCCCTGGCCCACTGTGAGGCGGAGGCAGGCCGTGGCAGGCCGGGGCAGGCCGGGGCAGGCCGGGGCCGTGTGGCGGGCCGCCCTGGCTCGGCCGAGCGCCGCCCTGGTCGCTCGCACCCTTTTAAGCCCCATCTGGGCGGCTTGTAGCGCGGTGGCGCGCTCTACCGAGCCGGGGCAATTTGGCCCCGCGAGCCGCCAGCCGCACCGGACCGGCCGCACCGGACCGGCCGCACCGGACCGGCCGCACCGGACCGGCCGCACCGGACCGGCCGCACCGGACCGGCCGCACCGGACCGGCCGCACCGGACCGGCCGCACCGGACCGGCCGCACCGGACCGGCCGCACCGGACCGGCCGCACCGGACCGGCCGCACCGGACCGGCCGCACCGGACCGGCCGCACCGGACCGGCCGCACCGGACCGGCCGCACCGGACCGGCCGCACCGGACCGGCCGCACCGGACCGGCCGCACCGGACCGGCCGCACCGGACCGGCCGCACCGGACCGGCCGCACCGGACCGGCCGCACCGGACCGGCCGCACCGGACCGGCCGCACCGGACCGGCCGCACCGGACCGGCCGCACCGGCCGCGCGCCCTTCGGTTCGCAGCGAGTGCGAGAGAGCGCGCTCCCACCTAGCCGCCCCTCCAGTCGGAGGGCAATCTGAGAGAGTGCGCGTCCATCTTGGAGTGCTCCGCCATGCTCGCCCTGACCCAGGGCGGCCGCCAAGCGGGCGGGCGGACGGACAGACCGACAGGTGGACAGGCGGACGGGCCGAGGTGGTGCGTTGTCCGCCGCGATCCGCTCGACCCGCCCTTCATAAGTTATGAATGGCAAGTGCACGAATTCTGTGAATGCCGTAAAAGCGTCCCGGCGAATGGCTGCAGCAGCAGCGCGGCCAGGGAGACGGCCTCCTTGTCTTGGCCGCGCCACTGGCTGCGCGGCTGCGCGGCTGCACGGCTGCGCCAGGCAGGGTCGGGCTTGCGAGCGTCTGCGCGCTGGATCCGCAGCATCCGGCCACGAAACACACACAGGTGCGCGGTGCGGCCGCGTGTGGGTCCTCTCTGGGTGAGAGAGGGTGGGCGTACAGGTGTGAGTTTAGGGGTCTTATTGGAAGATGGGACGACGGCAGAGTGCGGAGGAAGAGCATGCCAAGTACTTAAGTAGACCTAAAGGGTTGTAAGGGAGTTTCGATTCCCCGCCCGGAGCGCAAGTTCCTCCACCATATCGTCGACGGAAGTCGAAACGCGTGCTCTCCGCCCCGCTCCACAGTGGGTCAGAAGAACGTTGAGGCGGCCAAACTTCTAGACGCGTTTTGAGCTCCAAAGTCGCTAAATGGGACTCGAATCGAACGTGTGACCCCACCAATGGATTGCTCTCCAGACGAGGAATTCATTGGTGGGGTCGCACGTTCGATTCAAATCCCATTTAGCGTCTCTGGAGCTCAAAAATCAAGAATTTTGGCCACCTGAACGGTCTTCTGACCCACTGTGCGCTCCGCCACGCCCCGAGCAGCAGGCCGAGTATTGATGGTTATACAGCGGGATTTGTGCGAAGCCACCGCCACGCCGTCGTCCTCTGCGCCGGCACGTAAAACAACGCGTTCAACGACACTGACTACCTGCCTCCAGTCCCCGGCCGCCAGGGCCAGGCCAGGGCCAGGCCAGGGCCAGGCCAGGCACAGGCCAGGCAGGGCCGCCGGGCTCGCGGGGGCTTGGCGGGGCTCAAGCCGCTCGCCCTCTACGACGTCCCGGCGTCTCCGAGGACCTCGCAGCAGCGACCTGCCGAACAGGAGCGCCCTCACAGAACACCCATTCTCTCCCGCACAAATATACACTGAGAGAAATGTTTGGTGGCTGAGAGTAAACAAACGTTTAGTGGCGAACGGAGTGGTCAGCGCCAATTTATTTTTTTTATTGAAAATCTGAACACAGGGCCAAATTTTTTAAGCCCCGGCGTGTAAAATTTTATTCTCTGCCATCAAACATTTCTCTCAGTGTACACACGCGTTCACAAATACAACTCAATACGCGCCATCAGCCGCTGAAAGAGCAGCTTTGGCCGCCGAGCGCGAATGGGATGTGGCGGCGTTATCTTTGCCCTCCCGGCCGAGGTGAAGCGGCGGAGCGGCGGAGCGGCGTTCGGGGCGGACGGCTCCTGCCCTTCTGCTACTGCGAGTGCGGCCAGCGGCGGAGCGGCGTTCGGGGCGGACGGCTCCTGCCCTTCTGCTACTGCGAGTGCGGCCAGCGGCGGAGCGGCGTTCGGGGCGGACGGCTCCTGCCCTTCTGCTACTGCGAGTGCGGCCAGCGGCGGAGCGGCGTTCGGGGCGGACGGCTCCTGCCCTTCTGCTACTGCGAGTGCGGCCAGCGGCGGAGCGGCGTTCGGGGCGGACGGCTCCTGCCCTTCTGCTACTGCGAGTGCGGCCAGCGGCGGAGCGGCGTTCGGGGCGGACGGCTCCTGCCCTTCTGCTACTGCGAGTGCGGCCAGCGGCGGAGCGGCGTTCGGGGCGGACGGCTCCTGCCCTTCTGCTACTGCGAGTGCGGCCAGCGGCCACTCACCGTAGTCACTGTCGGCAGCGCGCTAATTTTTCAATAAAACAAAAGAAGCGCGACGCGTATCGGGAAATGTTTATCCTGCCGCGCTACGCGTAGCGACGCCTCGTGTGTGTGTGTGGGGGGGTGGGAGGGGGGGGGGTGAATACGTGTGAGTGTTTTGACTGTGTGGGCGTGTTTGTCGATCAATCGTGCCAACGAGGGGTTCGGGGCGAGAAAAAGTGAAATGAGAAAGCAAAGGAAGAAATAAAAGAGAAACAACGGGGGAGTGGGGAGTCCGACAGAAAGACAAAACCAGGGCCCCGTCGGAGCCGCCTGATGGTCCAAATCAGTCCCGCCGGATTGACGGCCGCACGCCTGCCATACGGAATCTGCGTGTCTCCCTCAGCCCCCCCCCCCTTCCCCATCCCGCGGAGACATTCTTCCGCTCAGCACGTAGCAGGCACGCGTGCCGTCGTGCGTGAAGTGTCGCCGAACTATTCGTCCCCTTTTTTTTTATTTTCCTCCTTTTCCGGCGGTCCGGATATTTTATTGGCTGAGCCCCTTAAACTTAAATTTAATTTCAATCTTTATCTGCGAAGCCTATATAGGCAGGCGAGAAGGGGACCACAAGCGTTCCGACCGAAACGGCTCACTGCGGGTAGGGCCAACACAACAAACGATGATACAGCGTTCTTCTTTTACACATGTACTGAATCAGAGTTTAGAAATGAGTAAATTTATTTCTAAGGGTGGAGATATAATCACAGAATAATTTTGCATCGTCAAACAAGTCATTTCGACAACTGTTATTTTATAAACTATTGAAGAAGATGCCGTGTTTGTGTTGTGGTCAACCTGGCAGCACGTAATGTATGAGAAATTGTCCATTCTGATGTAGCAGACAGCTCCGGATGTTCCAAAGTTTCAAATTTAAACTCAATTTGCAAAAATAATTGTTCCCCTTCATGAATCTCAAAGCCATACACTCAAATTACATTTTGAAATAAACATGAGTACCTCGGCTTAATTTAATCTCATCCTCTGAGCAAGGTTTTTGTCAACGAGACGGTTGCGGTTTTCCTATTATGTGGGTTCGGCGATAGGGATGTTACATTGTGAGGCCAAAGATCTATATCTCAAAATTATTCATGGGAACTTCAACTTCCACTTTAACTTTATTTTCAGCTGTGGTGTGTTGTTACAAAGGTTTCAGCTGTGTGTGTGTTGTTACAAAGGTTATAAGGCCTTTTCTTTCTGAAAATCACATAAGAATAGTTGATCAAAATAAAACTCTTCACTTTGAACTTCTTAAAAGTGGGAACTTTGGCTCAGCCTTAAGTGTTAACTTTACCTAGTATTGTCTTATTTTTCGTTGATCGCGGGCCTTGTTCGAGCGGGCGCGTCGCTGCGACCCACGCGCTGACAACGTGCCAGAGATTTTTCAGGGAAGCAGCAAGAGCAGCGGGGCGCCAAGCCGTGCCGGGCCGTGCCCAGACGTGCCCACCCGAGTGGCTGCCACCATCATCATTTTGCCGGCACCGAGGTGAGTATGTCATCACACACGCTAATCCATAATTTTCCGGCTCGCGTGTTAAACGATGCTGCTGCCGCCGCCTACGCGCCGCAGGCCTACGCAGGCCCACCGTGACGTAAGTGGTGCCGACTAATTGCTATAACCTGGGCGGCGCCGCCCCTCCCGCCTTTCCCACATTCCCTTTCCCCCTCCCCTTCCTTCACCACGATGGGGGGGGGGGTCGAGGAGGGGTTAATAGATGTGGTGGATGGGATCGGCTTCGTTGCTGTGTTGCAAACAGCTGGAGTCGTGGAGTCGAAAGACTGGGCCCGGCAGTGTCCAGTGGGATGTGAAGCATCGGGGTGTGTTTGTGTGAGTGAAAGAGAGAGTGAGAATGTTTGTGTGAGTGGAGACTTGTGTTTTCGCGCGGATGGGTGCGTGTGTGTGTATGTGTGTAAGACAGAGATGGAAATCTCATCAACTCCATAATTCATGGTCCTTCAATCCGGTCAGGCCGCCACGCCACGGTCGCGCTATCTGGTCGCTCCTCTCTCTCTCTCTCTCTCTCTCTCTCTCTCTCTCTCTCTCTCTCTCTCTCTCTCTCTCTCTCTCTCTCTCTCTCTCTCTCTCTCTCTCTCTCTCACATACTGGCGCGGCAGTCAATTTATGAATTCATGAAGTAACGACACCGAATCAATCTTGTTCGGGTCAACACGGCCCTCTTTGCGCGGTGCTCCAGACGGACCAGAGACGCCGCCGCGCCGCCGCCCGCCCGTCGTTTCACGAGGGAATAAACAAGCCTCTACACTGCATACTTTGCGAGGGGAAATAAAACCGGCTCGGGCGGCACGGCACGTGGGTTGTCACGGCGCTGGATTTGCACCGCCAGGAGCAGCCTAAGGGGTTTCGTCGCCGTCTCGCTCGCACTCGCGGCGGATCCCGTTACGACTGTGACGTCATATTCAAACGAACGTGACAAAATTCACATTCGAACGAATATGACGTCACATTTGTTGAATAACAGTGCACTGCTGACTGCGCGTCCACTGCGCCGCCGGCTCCTGACACTCACCACGACGTGCTGGCAGTCGCGTCGCGCCACTTCCAGCGGTTCATCAACATGTTGGCCAACTTTGCGGCGGCTCTTCCGCCACGTTGGACGCGGCGAAGGCGTTGCTGTTGAGTGGTCCTCTGTCTCCGCCCTGGCACTGCCATACCTGGCACCGACTGGCTGCTGCTTCTGGCAAAGTCAAGCCATGGTCAAGCGCTGCTGCAAACCCTGCAGTTCCCGCGATTGGCAAACCTGCTGTTTTTGGGCCCACTGTGCAGCGCCGCATCAGGCATGCCGCCCACGGCCGCGGAGTAGTACACGCGTCCGCCGCGACACCCAGGACCCGGGGCGGGGGAGGCACGCAAGTCGCTGTAGCACGCCGGGCCTGAATTCCAGGCGAATTTATGGCGGGTGAAATTACTCGCATTGCCATCCTGGTGGGACTGGCGCGGCTGGCGGGTCACGCCGTGAGGCTGGCAGTGCCGCCAGATATGCGTTCACATTAGGATAAAAGTTGCAAACGTTACGCGAGGTTTACATCCCGGCCCGGGGCGGATTCATCACCTTGGGACTCCTTTCTCTGCCTGCCCGAGACAAGCAGACAGACAGACGGACAGACTGACGGACGGGCAGTGGGCGGGCGGACAATCGTAAAGCCCGAATCCCTGATGCCCTCCTCGATGCCGCGGTCGGCACTGCCGCCGACATGGCAGACTGCGCGACGCTCCAGCAGGTCGTGGAGAAAGCGGAGCACAGTGGGCACGGCATGGCGGCTGGGAGGCAGGCCGCAATAAAAGCTTTATTTCTGCTCCTCTCGGTCTCGGCCCTCTCGGCATCGTAATACGTTTATGCTTACCAGGTTTGGCTTCCGACTCCCATTCCGTGCCGCGCGTCTCCGGTTTAATTTCCCGCACACTTCAATGATTCAGAAACTAATCCGAGTTGGATTTTTAGCAAATCCATCCATGTATCCATGACGCATACTTAGAAACAAGGTAATAGAGCATAGTCAATGTGTCAGCCTGCCAGTACTCTCAGGCTGCGCGGCGCCTTTCTGTGAGTCAGAAGAATATCTGTGGTAGCGCGCGTAGACGAGCTGGGACGCTGGGACGCGCACGATGTGGCAACACCGCGCCGCTCCACCTACTGTACAGTACGCGGCAGCGGAGGTGGCGGGCCGCCACTGGCGGCGAGGTGAAGTCGCAGTGAAGCAGCGGCGCGCTGGGACACGCACGATGCGGCACCGCCACGCCGCTCTCCCCTCCATCGTCTGGCATTGTTGACGCGGCAACGCTGGCGCGGCCGGGTGGAGTGGGGGCGGCGCCGAAGGTGAGGCGGCCGGCTGGCAGGCAGCCAGGCAAGCTGGCTCGTGTCGCGAGACGAGACACGCACGAGTCGGCGCCGCGGCGGTGTTTCGCTGCTGCTCGAGCGTCTGACAGAGTAGAGTCGGAGTAGAGAACAAGACTTTAGTATTTTCGTCTTTGCAACTGATTGGTATGTACGGGGTCAGCTTACGGACGCGTCAAGGGTCGCCGAGTCACCCCGGAAATTGTACTTGTGGCCCATAGCAGTGACTAAGACTTGACCAAGAAATAGACAAGGCGTGATAACATAACTTTTATTTTTATTTTTTTTATTTTTGACTTTTATCTCGCAAACAGCTAGAGATAAAAAGTTATGCATAGGATAACTTTAATTACAAACTCAATTTTAAATTTTAGTTACCCTATGCATAACTTTTTTTATCTCTTACCGTTTACGAGATAGGGGCACCTGAAATCCCAATAAATGTTGAGTTATCACGCCCCTGGAAATAGAGCTTCAAGTTTGGGAATCAATTTTTTGGTTAGTTTTGGTTAGTTCAAAATTAGCCCGGAAAGCTCTTGAAGAAAGGGACCGTATCATCGCTGCTTTCAGAATGTGGATAGTCCTGAAATTTGTTGTGACATTTTCCCCCGTCTGTTCTGTTTCTTTTACGTCTCTCCACACCACTGTTTTCGTCTTATATTCCACAATGTTTTATGTGTACCGACATCAAAGAAAAGCCACCTCCTGCTTTTGGGGTTTTTTTCTTTTTAGCGCGACAGCAGGTCGCTGGACGCTGGATTTCGATCCGCATTCGTTCCCTTCCCCACCTTTCCCTTCAGGGTGGCGCCGCCGAAGCCGCAGCGAGGGGACCGACGCGAAGGACCGAAACAAAAAAGGGAACTCAACGGCGTCGTAAAGACAAGACCACTCCCCTCTTTCCACCCCAATTTGTAAGGTCGCGATCAAAAATGGGAGAGAAGGGAAGGATTGGCGGGCACGTCAAAACGGGAGCAGCGGTGCGGAACGGCGCGGAACAGAACGTGGGAGTCCGGTCAGCGCGCAGCCGAGCCGAGCCGAGCCCGGCCAGAAATGCTGGTATCGCTCCGCTAAAGTGCTCTTTACGGACACAGCAGGGCTGGCTACGAGGGGAGTGTGGGCCGGCGTCTGCTGCCGAGGAAGGAGCGGTACTCAGTTTGAGGTGGGCGTGGCATTGTCGCAACGAGGCACCGACAATGTCTGCCTCGGTGGCGGCGTAGCGGCGCACTGCCTGCCCCGCTGCTCTAGCTGGGCCGGTCCGCCCTTGACGTCACCGTCGGTGTTTCGGCGAGTCGCAGGCTATTTGCTTATTGCTGCGCCGTGCTGGGCTGCGTCACGCTGCGCGCTGCGCCGCGCTGCGCTACGCTGCGCCGCTCCCTCTTTCTATTACTCCTTTGTCTCGCTGGCGCCGCTGGCTGCTCCTCCAGAGGGCCGCCGCCCCGCGCTCAACACCTTGCCGCCGTGGCAGTGACAGCGCAGCACCGGTCCCTCCTCTCCGGGTGATGTTCATTTGTCATTCCAAAGCCCCCCTGGACTCGTGGGTGTTGCCGTGGCCCGCCCTTTACGACTTTCGTTCGGTCCAAAGCCCTCCAGAATCCATAACACCCTTCACGGCGGCACAGCACGCCGGCGCAGCGCCGCAGGGGCGCCGCCTCGACGGAGGCCTCGTTGGGGGCGGCGGGCGGTGCCGGCCGTGTGGACTTCCCCGCCAAGTTCCCGGTGGCGGCGTTCCTGGCCGCGCCAAGTCCCAGGGGTCGTCCACACCTTCTGTCCCCCGCCCCGCCCCGCCGCTCCCCAGCGACTCCTCCAGATTTCAGGCCTGTTCCTCCCCACACATAACTTGGCCTAGCGGCTCTCCCTGCGGCTCGCTGCTCCTCCTCGCCGCAACGCTATCACGGTTCCTTCCTCGCTGTCTCAAACTTGGGCCGGTTGGTTCCGACCCGGCCGGTCGGTCCATTGAGTCCTGACGGGCGAGGCCGCGGCGGGGCCTGCGTGCCAGCCATGGTGCCGGCGGCACGGCCGCAGCAACTAGACGGCGACAACGAGCGGAACGTCGTGCCGCCCCGGCCCGCCCCCCGCGCCGCCGCCCCGCAGGCAGGGCAAACCTGTCTGTGAATTGCGACAACAGATTCAACACAACAGTCGGGGCCGTGCAGCCGGAGAAGACGTGATGAGGACAGAGGCGGGGGTGGGGCTGGGGCTTCCTCCTTACACGTGTCACAATGTGGGACACGGTAGATAAGCCTGACAATGGAACGGGAGGGACGGGCGCGCGCGCACCCTCACCAACACGTACATACGCGCGCGCCCACACACACATACTCACTCTCTCACGCACCAACAAGCAGCACGCAGGCACGGTGGAAGCGAACACGCCCAGGGAAACGTTTACGCGCAAGCATATCGGTGGGAAACGGATAACAAAGTGCCGATAATGTCAGCCCCAACTTTACTCGCAGTGGCGGCGCGTCGCGTCGGCTGCTGCTGCTGCGCCTCTCCCCCTCGTCAGCGACTTGATGCGTCGGTGGGCACCGAGGTTGGCACCCCTGGCCGCCCCGTCCCATGGCCCGTGGCGTCGTCGTGCCTCATGGCCCGAGACGCGCTAATCAGGTTGGCAAACATGCATTAATATTTGCTGATGCCGTACCGCCCCTGCAGGTCGTCACACACGCCATGCACACGCAGCCGCTACAAGATGGGCCCCACCGGAGGGGGCGGAGAGAGAGAGAGAGAGAGAGAGAGAGAGAGAGAGAGAGAGAGAGAGAGAGAGAGAGAGAGCATTGCCCCTGCCGGCGCTGCTGCAGCATCGCCGTGCTTTTCCTGATGGGGTGATTCAAAACTGTGGCGTCGTCGCCGAGGCCCTGCCGCCCTAAAGTGCTCCAATGAACTCCCCATCAGCCGGACGCCTTGTTTGTGTGCGCCGCGCTGCGTGTGGACAAGGAGGCTGACAAGGAGCCCGGCTGATCGCATGCAAGATTAATTGGGGAAAAGGCCGACCCCGGCCACCCCACCCAGCAGGCAGCTCCTTTTTTCGCTCTCTGTTTCTTAGGTTCCCGAGGCGTGACTTTTAAGCACGACGGGGTGGGCGGGGTGAGCACGGCTGGGCACGGCACGGCACGGCGCGCTGCCTCCCTGAGCAACCCCGCAATTCAATTTGGCGGCGGGGCGGGGGCGGGGCGGGGTGGGGACGCGGGGCGGGGTGGGGACGCGGGGCTGACATCGGGCGGGCCGTGCGGGTCCGATAGAGCCAGCTTCCGGGGCCGGCTTCTTCAGCATGCAACTTAGTCCGCGAATTGTGAGCTGTTCCAGACTCTTCGGAGGGAAATCGTGTCGACATTTTATATTATTTAGTTTCCCCCTCGTTGCCTGCAATCTCCTCTAGAGGCTCTGGAGAGGCGGCAGGGCCGGGCAGCCAGGCAGCAGCCAGCGGCAAGCCAGCAGCCAGCCAGCCAGCCGACAGTGGCAGAGCGGCTGCCTGACCAGGCGAGGAGCAGATTCTTTTCATAAAGGATGATTAGAAACGCCAAGGGAGAGGGAGGGGGTGGCTAGGGCGTTCTGCGCTGTGATTGGCTCAATGAATATAGCGCCGTCTTGCTGCACCATGAATGGGTGCGAGAGGAAGAAACAAATAATTGTGCGAAAACATGTTTCGGGCTATAGCGCTCCTCCATTACGATTTAACTGAGACAGGTATGTACCGAGGCAGGTGGCGATTTATTGCGGTCCGAACCTCGCAGCGCCGGTGGAAGGGAGAAACACGAGGAACCCGCCTGGGCAAAGTGTTTTGGAGCATGGAAGGGACAAGCTTCACCATTTAGTTTGTTACATAACAAAGCAAATGCTAAAAAAAAAAAAAAAAAAAAATAAAAAAAAAAAAAAAAAAAAAATGTGAAAGCCCACCATTTTCTTTCCAGTGCCTCGAAATAGTTTGTGAGGTTTTGAGAGAGGAGCAGCAGTGCATATGGGCGCACCGCACAGTGCGGGTCTGGAGCGGTCCGTGCGGACGCGCCACGCCACGCCGCGCCACGCGCACCCTCTTTCCGGCCAAGCTCGTCCGGACGCTGTCAGGCAGGCCACCAGTCGAGTTGCTGATAATACCCGAGGTGCGGGACGTGGTCAGTGCCGCCCGCCTCCCCGACCCCCCTGCCGGCCCACCCCGTCTGATTACCCGTCTATATTCATAATGAACGGCCAGTTTAGGGCCACCCCCTTCCCCTCCCCGAGGCCCCGGCGGCGCATGGCCGCCATGGGGTGCCGCCGCGCGGCGCGGCCCTCGACACTCCGGCCGAAGCAGCCCGTCAGCACCTTTATGTGTGCAGTGCCACAAGATTGTACAAGCAAACGAGGCCAACGCCATAGACCGTGCCGCGCCGGGGCGGGCAGGCAGGCGGTCTCATCCCGGCCGGCCTCCGGGAGGTCTAGTAAATAGTGCACCACGGCGGCCGGGGCAGGGCGGGGCAAGGGCGAGCCCAGCGCCGCCATCTTGATGGAGCCGCGGGTACCGCCGTCTTGCAAAGTCAAAATAATTAAGCGCGAGGAACAATATACGTCCGTCCGTCCGTCTGGGTGCGCTTTTCGCTTCGGCGAAAAATGTGTGTATGAAATTGTCTATGCGCTGTCCTGTCCGTGCGCCCTCGGCCCGCCTGTTAGTTAAATGCTCGCTGGCTCAGCGCGTCGTCCGCGTTGCCGGCAGGTAGAGCGGCCCAGCGCACACAGCCTCCCCCTCCGCCGCGACAGATGGGCTGAAAACCGTTTTGGGGGCAATATTTATACGAAAGCCTCTCTGCCACTGACTCAGCTGCAGATAATAGAGGTTCGCACGATCCTGCAGGGGGGGCTGGCTGGGCCGGGCCGCAGGGAAGCATACGGCCGGGCACTTGGTGTCCTCGACCGGGTCTCGCGGCCAGTAGTCGCCGACCTCTCTCTCTCTCTCTCTCTCTCTCTCTCTCTCTCTCTCTCTCTCTCTCTCTCTCTCTCTCTCTCTCTCTCTCTCTCTCTCTCTCTCTCTCTCTCTCTCTCTCTCTCTCTCTCTCTCTCTCTCTCGCACCCCACGGGACGGCCGCACTGTGACAAAGCGACAAAACGATCGCTTCGGAATCAGTGTGCTGGTCCACATCGAGAAGCGGCTCTCGCACGACTGCATGCCGGGGTAACGAAACAGCGCCGCGGGGCGCCAGCCAAAACACCGACGTCGCCGTTTCTGCTTCTTTCGTTTGCGGATTATTTTTTTTTCACCACCTCTACGCCTTTCGTGCAGGACCAGCCACGTGAGTTATTGCTGTGTGCGTTCTTCCCTGTAAGCGTGTGTGTGTGTGTTTACTGACCAGGCCAGGCTTCGGCACGGCAGTGAGAGAGAGAGAGAGAGAGAGAGAGAGAGAGAGAGAGAGAGAGAGAGAGAGAGAGAGAGAGAGAGAGAGAGAGAGAGAGAGAGACAGAGAGAGACAGAGAGAGAGAGAGAGAGAGAGAGAGAGAGAGAGAGAGAGAGAGAGAGAGAGAGAGAGAGAGAGAGAGAGAGAGAGAGAGAGAAGAGAGAGAGCGGAACGCTGCGTGTCCCGCACAGCCACTTTCCCTGGTCCCCGGCCGGCGGGGCCGCCCGGCTGGCAGGCCTGCCGGCGGACGCGCCTGCGTTGCGGGTCGGCCCACGCGGCCAGGCGCTCGGCCCGCAGCCTCGCAGCCTGCTGCACGATTCGGCGAAAACGGCCGCAGATTGGCCGCTCGGTGGCCTTTGTCCCTGTGCATGTGCCCCCCGCCACAACACACACCACACCACCGCTCTATCTGCAGCATCCGATCAGGCGCCCCCGCCCCCTCTTGCCCCACCACTAACGCTGCTCGTGAAATTAGAGGCCGATTAAGCTTAACAAACTGCCGCATCAAGTGTCCCGATGTTAACACATATTTTACTTGCATTATTCATCCCAACGAGGCCCCCACGCCCCTGCGCAAAAAGCCTAGGGGGAGGGGGGCACTTAGGTGGAGGATGACACTCACAGCCAGACAGACAGACAGACAGACAGACAAACAGACAGGTCGACGTGCGAGGCCGGACGGTCACAACCAGACAAGAAAGGCCGTGTCCACACAGCTGGCTTGCTGGCCGCGTGTCCCGCCCCTGCTCCGCCGCCGCGCTCTACCTCCGCTGGGCCCCCGCCAGCTTACACTGTAATTCAGGGGTGCTCTGAAAGTTGGCGCCTTTCGGCCTTTTGGCGCTTTTCCCAATTTTGTAGCGCCTTAAGGCGCCCCCTATGACAAGGCGCCTAAAGGTGCCTCATTTCGAGGCGCTTCAGGCGCTAAGTTTTGAGACACCTTTGGCCCAGCCCACTGGATTACGCAAGGCTCGCCTATAATTACCCAAACCAAAGGTGTGTGGGGACCAGACACCTCGTCCATGCAGTATGGCCCCTGCCATGCATTCCCTATGCATTGCAAGCACACAGAAGGTGTATGGGGAGCGAACACCTTGTCCTGCAGAACCAGAGGGTTCGGGCTAGAGGGCTGGACCAAAGGTGTCTCAAAACGTAGCGCCTAAGGCGCCTCATCAGGGGGCGCCTCAAGACGCTTCAAAATCAGGGAAAGGCGCCAACTTTCAGAGCACCCCTGAATAACAGTGTAGGCAGACCCGCGGAGTACGCTAGCGCGCCGGGCTGCCGTGCCGTGCCGGCCCACTGTGCGACGGGCCACCACCTGCGCGGCCTGTCTGACCCGCACGGACCTCCTGGAGCCGAGCGGGCGAGAGCCAATTCAACAATTTCCAGTTAGGGGGTTAGGCCGGGCCGGCGCAGCAGAGGTCCGCCTTACCTGCGAGAGGGAAGATCGACCCCAACATCATCACGCTTCATTGAAGCGTGAGCAAGTTCCTCGGCAAGGAGGGCGCCGTCGGGGAGGGCCACCGCCAGGGCCTCGCCTCAGGGCGGGGCGGGGCGGGGCGGGGCCGCAGGTGCAAAGCGACCGCATATTCACTTAAACTTTATTCAATGTTTTGTGGGAATTACAATGCGCTCTTACGCGAAGCCGCGACGGAGGGGACGCAGGGAGGAGGGGGATGGTCTCGTGCGAGATTTAATGAGTCGAGCGCCTCCACCTGCTGCCCCGTAATGGCCGCCCCAAGTACACACCTGGTCAAAAGGAGTCGAGGGGAAGCGAGTTCCCTCGCGCAAGGCCCTCTGCAGGGCGGCCTGGCGCAGCGCCTGGAGGAGGCGGCCTGGAGGAGGCGGCCTGGAGGAGGCGGCCTGCAGAAGACAGCCTGGAGAAGGTGGTCTGGAGAAACAGCGAGCCTGCGCCGCGCTGCTGCTTTATGGCGGATGCGACTGCTTACTTTTGGGAATCGATGCCGTATCTCCATCTCGCTATCGGCCGCTGCATCCCTCGAGTCCTCCGCGCTCCCACACTTAATTGGCAGGTGTGCGATCCGGTTTAACCAACCGCGGCGTGCTCTGCGCCCCGCTCCGCCCCGCACGTGGGACGTGGCGACACCGTAAAGTGCAGGGCGCGGCGCTATTGGCAGGGGACGTGTTGGGCCCACACGGCGAATTGGGCTCCCCCCCCCCTTTTCCCCTGCCCGCCCCTGCCCCTCTGTCCTCGCCGGCGAGGGCCATCCAGTTAAAAGGGGGCGACGGTGCCAGTATGGTGGCGCCATCTTCATAAAACCCACCCCTCCCACTAAACACAATTTCACCATTTGGAGTTCATCGTCTGCCTGGCCTGCCCAATCCGTCCCTCTCCTTCCTTCTTTTTTTTCTGCTACTAAGCGGGGCGGTGGCAGCTGTTGCTGTGCATTTCACACTTGCTAACCAGCATAATCATATTAATACTGCCAGTTGGCGTAGAAATTGAGAGAGAGCGAGAAAGGGAGAGAGAGAAGGGGGGGGGGGAAATAAGAGAAGATATCAGGGCACGACTGCTGGCGGCGCTGGCAGCCGGGCGGGGATATTAGGGCGCCGGCAAGCTTGTTAGTGGGGCCTTGCCAACCTTGCAAATGAAATTGCGCCAGAGTAAAAACTGATTTAGCAAACGTGGTGTCCGGCCACACCGCGGGACTACGCGGGTCAGATGCAAACAGTGTTACGCCCCCAGCCTGGCCACAACCTGGCGTTTTAATTCCCCCGCCTCGCCCCGCAGCACAACTTGCGAGGAATTCGCCAAGTTCCTCTGCTGGGCAGCGCGCGTCGAGAAATCCCTAACGCCGGGCTGGGAGGAGGGCGGGCCGGCGGGCCCTTGTCCGGCACGAGGCCAGGGAGCGTGTCCAAGCGCCGCCAAAACACACCTTTTTTTTTTCATTATCTTTGATTAGCCAGCCCGTGTAATCTTGAAACAAGCGTCTTTGAAGTGCGGGGTAGCGCAGCGCTGGCGAGGCGCCGCGGCAACGGCAGTACTCCGCGAGCAGAGGGGGCCTCCGAGCGGGGAGTATCTCTGGAACACTCTCACAAAAATGAGTGCAGTCCGCATCTGCGGTGGGAGTATCTAAATGCTACTAATCGGAAGGTCAAGCCGGTTTAGCAAAAGTCTGACAGATTTAATCAAAAACCAAATTTATTCCATCCCCTACAACACTCCACAGCAACATGTTCTTCCCATAATCACATAGAACCACTCCACCTTCTACCGTCATTTTACAAGGACCAATAAAACCGTATTTGCCCGCATATAACCCGCACCCGCATATAACCCGCACCCCATTTTCGACCCTCCAAAATGTGAATAAAGGTCCAATAATTCCCTTAAAAAGTTGCTCCGTGTATAACCCGCAGCGGTTTTTAGAGGTGTCAAAACAAGGTAAAAAAGTGCGGGTTATATGCGGGTAAATACGGTAATCCAAAAAACATGCTAGTCTAATAGTAAACACAATCAGGGATTGTTTATTCAAAGTCAACTCAAATGAGCATTAGCATTAAATCACAGAAGACAATGTTTAAAGCACAGATACAAAATGGGTGCACAATAAATATTTCTTCAAAATCAAACAATGGCTGAATGGCAGTGGCAAAATGGTACAAAAAGATGGAATAAACGAATTCCTTGCAGTAAACTAAAATTTGAGTGTAGGAGAGCCCCTGCAAAAGATTTCTTCCAAATATAAAATTATTCCAGGCACACATGAAAAGTTTAATAGTCTCAAAAGGGGGGTAAAAAAAAAATTTTTTTTTAAAAAAAAACCTGAAAAGTGGAGTACTATTTAAATGTGATACACAGACTTACAAAATAATAACAAATGTCCAGAACTTCTAGAGAGCTGGAGATCGCTTTTCTCTAAAGGGAGGTAAAGCACCACAGTTCTCTGAGTCACATCATTCATACCTTCTGTCATATCCATCTATCACAGCTTTAAGATTGAACCAGAGGAGCAAGTAACATGAACATGTTTTGTTCATCCTACACTAAAAAGCAGAGAAGCCAAAATAAAATATATGGCAGACATCATTTACATGAAAGATAAAATCTGGAAATCCCAACCACAGCAACATTAAAATACTATTTACACATGTTCCATTAACAGATGCTGCTTTGCATATGCTGCTGATGACAACATTGGTTCATGTTATTAAGACAATAGCATATGCAATATCTTATTGTCACATAAACTTCTGAACAATCAACAATATATAAATGCTCTTCAAAAAGCTACATATCAAGTAATAAATGTTGATGAAACATCTGCACTTGACTTAGCACAATACTTACTTATTACCATAAAAGTAGGTCACCACAAATCCTTTCTGAACATATCTAATAAAGTTGTACTATCTACAGAATTTGTCTATCAAGATGGAATGGTCTTAAAGAATTAGTACAAATAAAGTGCATTCCTGTAACTTAACTATAAAAATTATATCCATCCAGAGTTCAGTATGGAGTATACTGAAATGACAATGAAACTTCAACAAAAACTCATTTTCATGACAAGTATTTTTGCTATACATATAATGTTTAAACTGTGATATTTTATGTAAATCCAGGTAGAGAACAAAGTGTTTTGTACATTTTAGAGGTGATGTAATAAAAAGTTTCTTTGATAATTTTCTTCTGATCTACTTCTAAAATTCATCATATATTCTACTGGTGAAAGGAACCAAATTAATATACAAACAACTCAGGGAAGAGTGATTCATATAATGGTTGAGGTGCAGGGGGAAGCTGAATCTCTCTGTCACTACTATGAGATCTGCTATGGCCATGCGGAGAATTACTGCCAAAGCGATCCCTCTCTTCCTCACTGTCTTCCTCAGATCGTTGGTCTTCTTCACGATCCCTGTCTCGCTCAATGTCCCTTCGCTCCGACAGGTAACGCGGAATTTGCTTAGCTGCCAGCTTCTTGAGTAGTTGATCCAACCGCTCATTGAGAACATCACCCTAAAAACAAGGAGAAAATTTAGTCCAAACTATCCTGACAGCCATAAGTGCATGGGTGATGATGAGATAACCAAAATGCTAACCCTTTTTTCAGTTTGTTGCACCAGTTCTGCAAAAGGTGCATTGCGGTAAGTTTCAAACAGACGAAGCCTCATCTCTTCTTCTGCTTCTTTTTTGGATTCCACATTTTCAGGGGATAGGATTCTTTTCAAAGATTCAAATGTAAGTTCTTCCTCAGGGAATTTCTGCAAGAAGAAAGTTTTAAGAACGAAATGTTGGTTTGAGGTGCTTGTAATTACAAATTACAATTACAATAACTTCTCTTCACCTTCACAACTCCTGGAGATGATGAGACACTGTCTACTTCCATATTCATTTCAGTGGAACTAGCGCCCATGCCACTGTCCACCTGTTGAGAAAAAGAAAAAAGGTAAATTAGCACCCTTCACCCACATAGGTAGGCAAATTAAGGTGGAAAAATAGGTAACTTGTGGGCATGCAGGTCTCACCCAAGAGTGTCGATGTTGCAGGCTCCCTGCATGAGGCCGAGAAATCTGGGTGGCATCAAGGCCTGCATCAGCAAGACAAGAGGTAATTTGAGCCTGGTCAAGGAGAACTGCCCCTGCAGGAACTACAGTTGAATCATACTCCCTCAACAGGGGAGGAAGAAGATATGGCGCTTTGGCAATACGTGTAGCAATGATCTGAAAAATAATTACAATTAAATAATAATTTTTAACTTAAAAAGTGGTTTGGTTTAAAATATAACTTATCATTATATAAGAGGTGGCTTTACCTTATCAGCATAAGCCTGAAGACTTGTCAAAGGCACACAGTAAGGCACAAGCACCAGCAATGATGCTACAATTGCATGCAGTTGATATTTCTGATGCAGTGACAACCTTGAACTGGTCAAAGCAAGATCCTGGAAAGATAAAATGTTAATGGAGATACTGTAATTCAAAAATTAATAAGAGATGCCACACAGAAAACTGCATTTTGATACCTACTTGAATACTCATAATAAGGCGGAGTAAATCACAAACGGATTCTTCACAAACAAGTTCAATACAGATTAGAGCTGTTGTGGTGTAAGCTGCCTCAATAGTCTCAACTGTATTGCTCGAAAGCTCCAGACTTTCATAGAGCGTCAGGAAAAAGTCACCTCCATGCTTCCGGATAAAGATCGCATCTAATCGAGAAGATTTGGTAATTGTAAGCTTCAAACTATCCACATCAACCCTGCAATGAAGAATTGCATTTTATAATACAGTATATTAAAAATGCCTGGTATTTTTTACATGCGAGACTCTTTATAGTTATTAGTCTTACGTTGGTTTTAGCAGTTTGTCCAAGTTATGATGACGATCTAATAATGTGTGGAGAATTTTGTTGACCAAGAGACGCATGTCTGGATTTGGTCCACCACTCATCCTTAGAAGCCGCTCCAGGAAAACTACTGGGAAAGCTTGATTCAACTGAATGGTCTGGTACTTGGTGCCTACCTAAGGAAAACAGTAATTTGTTCACAATCAATTATTCTGACTAGGATAAACATTTCTCATTTTCATTTGAAATTGACCAGAACTTACTTTCAAAAGAGATTTCAGAAGCATACTTTGCAGAAGCACATCACCTTCTTGCTCTGAGTGAGGGACCTTGGACATGATGAACATCATTATTTCAATCTTTTGATAGTCAGGGAGGTGGTTTGCAAATTCACCCAAGGCATTGATCAGAGCCTCTTGATACAGTTTTTCATGGTTTGAGTCTTCCTTGCTTGAAAGTTTGTGGCGAGCTGAGTCTTCTGCTTTTGCTAGTTTGTCTACAGACACTCTAAGGTGATTCAAGAGAGAATTTATGATTTCCAAGACCGAAGGACCTGAAACAAAACATAATTTTCCATGTGAGCTTTCAAATTTTTTAACTTTTGAGGTTCATTTATTGTTTTTAGTAAAATACAACACATACCAACACTCTCGCCAGCTGCAATTGCAATTATTTTTGACAAGACATCAGCAATGCTGGTACGAATTTCTGGACTAGATGTTGAGTTGTCGTCTAGGTGTGCCATAAGTGTTTCCACCACTGTGTATGAGTATTGTGACTGAAAAATAATCAAAATTAGTGACAATGAGGTCACTAGCAGAGGCTTTGGGAAAATTGCATAAATCATTAAATTTACCTGAATAGAAAACATGATAATTTTAAAGCTGTGAATGGCAAATTCATTTGGCACCCATAGTTTGTGAAGGTCTAAATGCCTAAATGGGAAAAAATATCATGTCCTCGAGTATCTAAGGATGAAAAGGACACAAACCTAGCAAGACTTCTCAGAAAAATTCAAATGTGCTCACCTGAGAACAGGCCTCAAGACACTTTTAATATGCCCAAATGAAGCACGCCCAACTAATTCTCGCATGCAAGTTTCAGCCAAGGTTGGAGGATCCTGACGATCTTCTTCACCATGTGGAGCTGGGCTGTCCGGTTGGCTAACTGGATATCTGCAATATTACAATATTTGTTTACAATAGATGATTTGTTAAAAGGCATTTTAAAAAGGTGAATGAAAAATATGCACTTACCTGGTATTCTGCATGTTGTACAATAAGGATGGCATGATTTTATCCATATGAACTGGTTCCCAAATATTTTCAACCAAGTCATCAGAAACTGTTTTCCTAACAACACCCTACGAAAAAGTAAGAACAAAATGACATCCAAAATTTCAATATTAATAATAAGCGTAATAAGTAAGTGTAATACCTGCAAGCCACGTATTCCTGCTAATCTTATCTTATCACACCATTCTCGATTTGTATGATTGCTGTGGCACATAGCTGAGAATTTGGAGACAAAAAAGTCATACCGACGATGGTAAGAGGGTGTGTCTTCTTCAATGTTTGCAAATCTTACAAACTAGAACGAACAAGAATCTTGGTTAGGATGGTATGAAAGGCAATTGAAAACAAATAAAAAATTTTCACAAATAAAAGCTTACTGATTGTGTGGCAAGAATCTGTAACTGAGGTTCAGTTGACTCTAGAAGTTTTTGTACCATTTTGAGAAAGCTCTCAACAAAAAGATTTAATGTAGGACCATGACATGCAAGGAGAAGCTGATCCATTGCCTCCATTGCGATCACAACAAGCCTGCAATAAAATATTAGACGGTTCTCAATAAAACCCCTTGGAAAAATTTACATCATATCATAGTCATTGAAATGCTTACCCATTTCGTCTCCGATAAATATCTCTTGCTGCTTTTTGGAAAAGATATTCTCCAATTCGATCGAGCTTTTCAGGAGATGACAAAGCATAAAATGTGAGCTTTTCCATGTTGTTTTTAATAAGTCCATCCTGAAAATTTTAAAGGAATTAGAAGAGAATGATGTTCACAGGTAGGTACTACATCAGGCCTAAATTGTTCGAAGGAGCTTAAAAATAAACCAAAAACATTACCTGAGGATTGACTGGAAAAATGTTGTCAACGAGTCTTTTGTAGCGAGGCCTCAGTGCTGAGCAGCACCAGCAACAACCTACAAAAGACACATAAAACATTAAAAATTCACTCATGATGTGGTCCTTTTTACAAACTGCAAATATTGTTAGTGTTCAAGGAACCGTGAGAAGGAAACAATCAAGGACAACAGCAGCAGATTTCCAAAATTATGCCTAGTCAGAGTCCTGGTGGTACCATTCCAGAAATGGGACTGACAACGCAAACGGATCAAGTTGTCGGAGTAACATGTTGTAAAATGGCAGGATAACTATCTCAGTTAGCAAATTCAAAACATGTTGCTACTTGCTTTAATTACCTCGACTCATTTTCTGCTTCCTTTGAAAGGAAAATTCAAGGTTAAGTTAGCTTTTTGTCTGCTCAGTTCGCCGGGCTTTGCAAACTAATTTCAACCGACAGATTCGCTTGAAGGGCAGCACACAAATAGAAAACTTTGTCCCTGACTCTTTAAATTAAAAATGCCGATGTGTCAGTGAGATTTAACCCTGATGAGCCTGACATTAATCCATTGATTACTGCTTGTCGGGTGCCGTGTCAGTCATGATGCAGCCTGACAGCCTGACTTGCACACGCCCAGGAGCATCAGGTTTATATTCTTTGAAAATTGGTTTGATTGATCGAAAATGAGTGGCGACGCTCTTGAGCAGCAACCTATTCCTCCAGAACCCATCTAAAAGTTAATGCGTTGGGTCTGGCTCCTTCCTCTTATACTTTCATTCGTGTTGGCAAACCTGGCTCCCCGCCCTCGCGCGCCCTGTACGAATCGCGCCGCTGCCGCTGCTGTGTCGTGGACGCAGCACTGTGACAAGCGACAATCCTCACGCACTCACCGATGCGCCGGTCGTAAACTCTCGCTGACTCGTCTGACATTTTCCCCCAACATGCCAATCAATGCGATAAGGTAACGTAGGGGAAAATACCAGAACGACGAAAAGTTAAAACTAGTAAGCAGCGCCGTGGCTTGGTGGCGTGAGAGGCACGCTGAGTGGCATTATTGCGCTTGGGTCACGTCGCGTGCATTGTTGCCGAAGCATTCCGTCTCGACGTCTTAAGACCTAGCTTAGTATCTAGGGCACGACACTGCCGCGTGCAGGTGAGCTGCGGCGGAACACCGTCGGGAACACGGCGAGCCGTACTTACAGCCCGGGTCGGTGCACTTCTGGACGACGGGCTCGAAGAAGTCGCCGAGCTGGGGCTCAAAGCAGCACTTGAAGATGGCCATGGCAGCAGTTGCGGCCCGTGCGCGGCGCGCCGCTTGGCGCCTCGAGAAAGCTGCGCGCCGACGACGGCGGAAACGACGCCCGGTCGGACTGGCTGCGGCGCCGCGCGGGGCTGGCGGGGCTGGCGGGGCTCCTTGGTGATTAGCACGCCGACGTCGCGGAGGGTCTGGACGTGCCGCCGCGCCGCGCCACGCGCGCCACCGCGCAGTGCGTTACAGGTGCCAGACGTCGGGACCAAGGCCAGCAGCGCCAGCAGCGCGTTCAAGTACTCGCGAGGGGACGCGGCCTCGCGTCGACGCCGTCCTCAGGGGCTGCGGCGGCACCTGCCCTGGCCTTGACAGGGCACGGGCGTGGGCAACGCCATGGCGCGACACGCGGGCACCACCGAGTGCCCCGACGGCCCCGACGCCACGCGCGTGCACGGGGAAGCCTTGGCGAAGCTCGCGAAGCCTACTGACGACCGACATGCGCACTCCCCAGCGGACCTACCCTCCTCATGGCTTGGAGGCTTCGAGGGGGCGCAACGGGTGGGGGACAGGGGGCGGCGGGGGGCGGCCAGCTGGGGGCGCTGGGGGCAGAATCGATGGGCCACCCCCCGGACTCCCCGGACTAGCGACGCCCCCCCCCCCACTCCATGGCGCCCGCGCGGCGCGACTGCCGCTGTAGACTTAACGGCGTGCGTCGTCGCCCTGTCTCTTTCGCTCCCCTGCGGAACGCTCTGCGAGTGCGAGGGAGAGTGGCCGCCGCCCGCGATGCTCGGAAGCCCCGCCAAAGGCCGCCGGGGAAGTGCCGCCGTCATCCCGGCCCCTCGTGCTGACGCTGGGGTTGTCATTCGCCGTCGAAAAATGAAGTGAACTCGATGAAATTATTTATTTTACTAGGTCATAAAGTTCATACAAGCATTCATCACGACAAATCGGAACATTGTGGAACGGTACAAAAATAATAAAATTAGGATTGAGCGACCTTGAGATCGGCCCCGTGTGTTTCCAGTGTCCCACACGGGGCAATGCGGCCAGGGAATGCACACACACACACACACACCGCGGTGGCTTACGCCGCCTTCTGCCACACGAGAAACTTATTGTTGGCCGGCATGTCCTCCGTGTGCGCGAGGCTGAGGCCGTTCCGCGCCGCGAGCGGCGTCAGGTCCAGGGCGATGTCGCGGAGCCCCCACTCCGGGTTCCGGGAGCGCAGAGTCCGGTCGAACTGCACGTTGGACTCCGGGGTGATGGCGCCGTGGTTGGCGTAGGGGCCGTAGGTCAGGAGCCTGCCGCCGGGGCCCAGGAGCGCGCCCGCCGCCGTGAACAGGCCTGCAAACAGGGCGCGGGTGAGTTGCTCGGTCCGACTGGGGAATGCCAAAGCAGAACTTTGAAATATCGCACACCTTCTACGGCTTTGTTACTGGAGATGTGGATCATGTTGATGTTGATGATGGCGGCCAGACAGCCGGCCTCGAGGATGCCCCCCACCCACTGCGAGAAGGGCGCCGACGCGTCCACTTTCAAGGGGTCCCTGACGTTGGTCAAGCCTCCCGCCTGCAAGACGAACGCCAATTAAACTCAGCACAGCGGGCGGGCGAATTTGCCGCTCGGGATTTGCAGAGGCACGCCGTCCCCACAGCGGCGCCGCCACGGCGCGCATGCGGCAGCACGGCAGGCTCACCTTGACGTGGGTCCTGATGCTGTCGAACATGTCCTCGTCGTACTCAGAGGGCTGGAAGGTGAGGTGGGGGAAGTGCGGCGCGGCGAACGCCACGTGCTGCCCCGTGCCCGACGACACCTCCAGCACCAGGGTGGACTCGGCCGCAGGGCGCAGGTGCTGCTTCAGGGCGTTCAGGATGGGCAGCTTGTTCCTCTCGGCGGCGCTGGCGATCATCTTGGTGCCCTCCCTGGCGAGGAAGCGGAGCATTGTTAAAGCATTACAGTCAAGCTATTCCGGGGCGGGACGCGCGGCCGTTCGCATGGCACCTCGCGCGCGCGCCCTCCAGGATGACCAACTTGTCACGTTCAATTTTTGGTTCTTAGTTGCATGTTTCGGTTCCTCTGTCTTTTACTCGGGACAGTCTGTTCCAAACGAGCCGTCTCCTGTTGCGAGTGTGGACATTGAAGCATTTTAGTTGTGAGTCGGCGGCACAGCGAGTGCAGGGCGCGACGCAAGCCCGCCGTCCGCCCAGCAACAGCCGCATGACAATGACACAGCCCTAGTGTCCTAATCCGCGTCCGGCCGCGCCACCCCGGCGTACTCACGTCTTGATCTGGATGTAGTTCTCCATGGCGGCGCGGGGGCTGGTCCTCGCACTCCACTCGTCGGAGACCAGACTACGACAGCGACGCAGCCGGCCGGCTCGCGTTGCGCGCGACCCCGCGACCTGCCCCTCCCTTACTCCTTCCCCGCGTTGACTGTCTCTCTCTCTCTCTAGTTTGGCGGGCGTCGCGAGTCGCGCGTACGTACTGTGGCGTCGCGGGCCGTCTATTAATATTCGGATTGGAGGCGCGAGTGTCTAGAGCGTCGCTAGACAGATGGACCACGGTCGGGTCCCCACCAAAGCCCAGCACGGCGAGCAGCACCGAGCCAGAGCGGCGCCGTGTTTGTATCGAGATAAGGTGATAGTGGACGACGTGGGCGCGGCGGCGGCGACGGTACGTGCATTCAGCTGTGCATTCCCCCGCTCGCGGCGCGCGGCGGGAACGTTTGATTCAGTCAGAATTGTGGGCACATTTCAGCAACAACGTTCTTTGAAAGCTTGTCGTGTTTGTAAACAGGCAAGAGGAAATGAACTCAAGAGCAAAGTGATAGAGATGGTTCGTTTTATTTCATTCAAGAGGAACATTGTAGAGTTGGCAGGAAAAAATGATAGGAAAACAAAAGAAATGAGTCACTCCAAAATCACTTTCAGATTTTCAAGATAACATTTTTGAGCTTCACCACACCAGGATTGAATTATTTTGGAAAAAAAATAAATTACTAAAGACCCAGCGTCAATATCACAATATTGTTACAAGATTATTTTTTGTTCTTCCCTTTACCCTTCTTTTTTTCATCTTTAATTTCAGAATTTCCTTTGGGAATATAAACTGAATGTTTTGTTTTTTTCAGATGATCAAACAATTTGTTTTTTGAACTAAAGTTAGAAGCACAGGTTGCACATACATGCTCGGTATCTATCACAGATATGTCAACTGGAACATTTTTGTTACCCTTTTTAGATTGAACTTTGATGGACGATAATTTTTCTACATTGACACCTTTCTTAGCACTGGTTGTTAGTGCTGACTCAGCCTCTGTCTGCCGTTGCAGCCTTTTAGCATCCTTTGCTTTCTTTCCTTTTAATTTTGTCTTGGGGACATTGTCTTGCTTCTCAGATACAGACTCTTCGTGAGCATCAATTGTACTGTTGGGTTCAGCCTCATCTTCTTTGTCGCTATCACTCCGAAGGTCTGGCACTCTCTGCTGTTGAAGCTTTCGGCGCTGTTTTTTGGACAACATGGCAAACTCCTCCACATCCTCTTCATCACTATCAAAAGAGACTTGACTTTGTTTTTTACTTTTCTTTGATTTTAATGATGCCTGGGGCAGGTCAGAATCATCACTTCCATTTTCCAGCTGAACTTCCTCTCCTTCCTCCTCACTGTCTTCAATATTTTTAATGTTTTTAGTCCCATTAATGTCCGCTTTGCCATTCTGGTTGGCAACCTCTACGTCCCCACCACTCTCCTCATCATCTTCTACTCCATCTTCACTGTCTTGTTCATCACCAGTTTCCTCATCTTCAAGCTCTTCACATTCATTCTCCTCTTCCTCCTCCAGTAACGTTTGTCTTAGGATTTCCACATTTTCTTTATGTTTCTTAGAATTTTCATGGTTTGAAAAAGCTTTGTCAGTTTTGAACAATTTCTGACAGGCTGGACAATACAGAGCATTTAAATCTTCAGCCTCCTCTTCCATTTCATCTTCTTCACCTTCAGATGATGAATCATGGTCCCCATGCTCAGCTTGAAGAGATTTTTCTATGTTTCTTAATTCATTTTCAACATTTGAAAATTTAGACCATTCTGTCTCCTTATATTCCTTAGCCTGTTGTAGACGCCCCTTGAGTCTCTCCTTTCGTTTCTCTTCAAGCAAACGGGCCTTCTCAGCTTGCTCTGCTTTCACTAATTCAGCCTGAGCTTGTACACGTTTGTCACGCTTACGAACAAAAGCTACCAAGTTACGAATTTGTTCATTTCTTTCCTTGCGAGCTTTGTCCCTGATTTTTTTGTTTTCTTTCTCCACAAGTTTTGCAATGCGTCTGTTAGGAAGATCTCTAATGTCACATTGGTCTAGCCATGAGAAAGATTTCTTTGTAGAGTAGTCTTGCCAGTATGCATAAAATGGTTGCACAACTTCTTTAAAATCACTTGAAGAGTTGCCAAATGAGGGTATTTCAAAATCACTGTCACCATCTTCCATGTATTCAGAGTCTTCTGCAGCTAGCTTGTTGAATACTTCTCGATAAACAGCATAGTAGCCACCATCATCATCACCGAAGCCTTTGAAACATGACGTTGTGAAGTACGGGAACACATCCAGGCTATCATCCTTGTAGTCACCTCCCAAACCTCCTTTCAAAATGGCATCTCGGTGAGCGTCGTACCAAGCACGCTCATGAGAGTCACTCAGGACTTCATAAGCCTGCTGAACAAGCTGGAACTGTTCCTTAGCAAGCTCAGGACTCGACAAATTTTTGTCGGGATGCCACTTGAGGGCAGCTTTCCTATAAGCTTTCTTAAGGTCTTCACTGTTGGCGTCGCGAGGGACATCAAGAACTTCGTAGTGACACTTCATCGTCTTAGTAGATTACTGTCACACAGAAGCGCATAACCTTACAGGGACCACGTTACACACTCTGACACAGTGACTTGGCTGAGGCCGTGAGTCTCCTTCACAAGTTCGCACCAACAAAATCACAGGTAGGGGGCGAATGCTTGTCTTGCATATCACAATGGAAGTCACTGACTATATAAAGAGCGGTGCCATAAATAATAACCCTTACCCTAAATTTCTGCACAGGGGTTTTTCTTGTTGTCTGTCTGCTACTGCAACGCAAAGGCGGGAGGCGGGCGCGCGTCACTCTGAACAAAAATCTTCGGACTTTCCCACGGGCACTGGGTCCTTTACCTGTGATTCCGACTGTTTATTTCTCCTATGGGTTTTCTAAACAAGCATCTCTTAAATGTCATAAAGTCTGGTGCCATGTTGAAATCTCTATTTTCATTACGAAGGGGGGTTGGAGTCCATGCACGAGGAGTTTGGCTTCATGTTTGAATGTCGGTTGCCCGCCCGTCGTTAGCAGCAGAACAGGAACGGGAACAAGAAAATACTGAAAAAGGGAGGCGGAGTTTACAGCTGATCGTGTGATATGATGAGTTGAAGATCTTCTTGAAGAAATGATTCTTTTATCAAGAATGCCTACTAGCTCCCGAATCAAATCATTACCATTTTAATATAGTTGTAATTACTTTTTAGTTTCTTTTTGACCTATTCGTGGCACCTATAGGTGAGTGGAAATGTACCACTTCAGATTTTGCACTTGTAAAAAATATCTCCTTGGTACTGCGCAAGCTTCTTTTATTTTTAATATATTGTTTTGTTTATTTTGTCCTCTTCAAATTACACCAATCTTGGAAACATCAATTTTAATTGGGTTGCCCTATTCATTATTTATGTAGTAGTAGCAGACGACGCTCGCTATGCCATAACCTTATTCTTAGTTTGTTTTAAAGAGCATCTTGTTCTCTTGATAAATAATTTTCATCTATCCATACTTGTGTTTGTTGCTCATTTCTTTTGTCTTGTTGAATGATTTGGTACCATACATACGTGAACTTAATGTGTGCTTTACCTCTTTCTATATCAAAGTAAAAACAACCGTCCTTCAGTTGCACTCCACATTTAAACTTTAAATGTGACCATTCTAATTTTTGTTACAGGTGCAGCTTAAAGTAAAAATGTCAGCTGGAACAAATTTGGTTGTACCTGTTGTTCTTTGGGGGAAGTCTGCTCCGACTCATTGCATATCATGCATTTTCTTGTCACGCGATCAGCGATCCCTTGTTACTGGTTGTTATGATGGGCAAATATGCCTCTGGCAGGTTGATCCAGACACACTTCAGGTACGTATTTTAATATTGATTTACATCATTTGTCACTTTCAATTATAATGACCTCTTGTTAAAATTTTCATGTTTCTTTCCTACCTTTAGATGACTCCGAGATGCCTTCTTGTTGGCCACACAGCACCCATTCTTTGTTTGGCTCGAGCATCAGTTGTTTCTGACAATAATTACATCGTGAGTTCATCTGAGAGTGGGTATGTATACAGCGCCATGTTTTCATTTTACATATACATTATTTTTGTTTTATGCTGTTATGGCAATGAGTTTGCATTTTACTTTGCAGTGAAATGTGCACTTGGGATCTTGTTGATGGAAAATGTAGAGAGGTTGTCAAATTGCCATACGTTCACACTAATATGCAGGTTAGTTGAAAATTTTATCGTCTGAACATATTTCTATAGTATGGCTGTTTTAATTCTACTCTGTTAACTCATTACAGGCATATCACATGTGTGGCAGTGATGATATCCGACTTTTTTGCAATGGTTACTATTCAGAAGTTTTAATCATGGACCCTTTTAGTTTAGAGGTACTGTTTACCCTTTCAAGCAGAATGTCACCTGATTGGATCAGCGCGTTGCATGTACTCCGTCCAGCCAAGAGGAAAGGTGAGAAAGTTTCAGACAATAACCACTCTCTTCTTTTCTCCACATTTTCCATTTACTTGCTGTTACTAATTTTTTTCTTTAATTATTATTAGATGATGTCATTTTGGGACTTACAACCACGGGAATGGTTAAGGTTTGGACACTTCAAGGCAATGAATCAAAAGCAACTGAGCCACATTATGAGCATGAGAGCAAGCAAATACGATGTTTGAATGCTTTGTGCATGAGCTGTTGTGGGGGTAATCAACGAACTGTTGTTATCGTTTGCGCCAAATACTGGCAGGTGGGTATTGTTATTGTTTGTTAGTTCCTGTTTGTAAAAATCAGATTCCAAACTAATTTGTTGTATTGTGATTATTTAAAACAGATATATGATGCTGGAGATTTCTCAATCCTCTGTAGTGTTCAAGCTCCAAGATCAGAGCGCTGGATAAGTGCAGATTTTCTTTCAACTGACCGTGTGATTGCATGGAGTGATGAAGGAAAGGGATACATGTATAAGCTTCCCGCAAAGTAAGTATATCTCATGAATAGAATGTTATTCTTCTGTAAATCTATACCACTCGTCCATCCCTGACCAGTATGCAGTATCTTCAAAACTCAAATTGACTAATGACGTTGGCAAAAAGATGGAGTTCAATTTAAAATGACAGACAAAATAGTATAGAGAGAAATCAATGAACAGTATCTTTGACTTTTTATTTCTATAGTTTATTGGAAGTTCTGCATCAGTTTCAGTAGGCTTAACATTACTGCTGGAATCACGTCAATATGATTTTATTGTTTAATGAATGTGTCTTGCCAGGGACAACTGGATGTTTTAGAGAGGCACATGAAGCTTTATAGCGTGCACCTAGAAACCAATTTACCGTTATTCTTTATGTATGTTTCCATTTTGTTGTATTTTGTGGTTTTGGCTCTTCAAATTTAAGAACAATACTTTATTGTTGCTTGACATGCATGATGATGTCGTTTGGAAAATTATTAATGTTTAGTCATACATTTTAGCATCTCTCCTCCCTCACATGTGAGAAGTTGTCTGTGTTTTAAAAAGGGTGTGTGTGAGAAAAACACATTATTCATACCACACACATTCTTTTTTTTTTCTTTTTTTCTTTTTTATTCAAAATGTGCCTCATGGATTTGCCATCATGTTTGACTTTACCCCTTTGTCGCCTGTTTCACCAACATCCTAACTTGGAATTCTGGATCTGCATTCACATGGCTCATGGTACTGTAGGAAGCTGAAAGGACTTCCAATTAGGTTGGTAGCCAAATCCAGTGCAATACAAAATTTGTTAAATTTGTTTGTCCTACTGTTGACTTGAGTCTGTGTGCTGTCGTATTAACTTCATCTGTGCATGACTCCCTTTTAGTCTTCTTTAGCTTGGGACTAATGGGTTTAGCAAAACTTAGCAATGCAAGGACTACCAATACCAAGACTGGCATTTTATTTTATGACAATAAGTCAATCTCTCTGTTTTAGTGTTACATTAGTTTAACTGTGGGTGTCCTTTGGCTCTATCAATCTTTTCTGCTGCTTGTTTGGAGCACCAAGTATGAGTAAAGTGTGAATTCTGCAATACCTTCATTTTCTCATTTCTAACACTATCTGAAATATCCCTTTTATTGTGGTTAGTGTCAATGTCTACCAGGGTGTGAATAAGACTCGATTGTGTTTTTTGATGTATGTTTGGCTGTGTCTGTAGTTAAAGTTGTCATATTTCGTTTTGCTTGTATGTACGTCCTACTGAATCATTTTGGTCTGCACCAAGTATGCAGGTTCTTATTTTATTTAACTTATTCTGTTTGGTTTCTGTCCTGGACTACTTTCACATTATGGGAGCAAAGTAAAATTTAAAAAAATTGTTCTTTTCTAGTTTAAGAAATGAATGTCTGCTATTAATGGAAACTCTTAGGCTTTATTTCTGCATGTTCCATTATCTATTTGGAATTATGCTTTTATATTGAGCTGCAGCATTTGCATCTCTGTAGTACATTTCATGCTAGAATTTATGTTGGTATCCATTGTAGATTAATTAACAATTGTACTCAGTTTTTTTTTGTTTTTTTTTTTTTGTTTCCTTGTGTATCAAGATAAAATATGAAAGATTTCCCTTTTTTTTAACGATTTTGATTTATTTTCCAGCTGTGTTGCTGACAACAAAGAATTCCACTCACCTGCTTCGGAAAGTGATTCCCCATTTCTGTACTGTGTTTTGGCAGTTCCTAATGATAAGGTGAGATTGATTGTTGCTTTTTCTTCCTCTCTCCTTTTTTTTCCCAACCTGAGATAGCATGAAGATTTATTTTGGTTGCAGCCTATGTCTTGCCCTCCTGCCATGCGTTATCATGAGGTTAACAGAAGTGGTAAGGTTCACAAATACCTTTTAAGAGGTGATTCAGATGGAGCCGTTGTTGTTTGGAGTATTCCTGAAGTTACGAATAGCCAGCTTGCCCAAATCAAACAGGAAGAGTTTGATAAACCTCCAGGTTTGCTTCCCTTTCTATCATATTAACACATTTTTTTTATTTTTTTAAAATTCAACTTTGTAATTCTGATAATATTTTATTCTTGAAGGAATGCCTCCGACAGTCTCCACAAGTTTGACCAAAGCATGGGCAGCTATGCACCCTTCACCCGTTGGAATTTTAGACCAATTGGTAAAGTGTTTGCTTAGTGTGAGGTGTCAAAGCACTTCTGGCCTTTTCGTGTTAATTTTGTTCTGTGTCGCAACAGGAAAGGGGTGGAGCTACTCGTGTTCCGCTCACAGCAAGCATGTACCTTCCGCAGCAAAGTCGCCTTGTTGTGGGTCGGGAAGATGGATCGATTATAATTGTACCAGCCACACAAACTGTCATGTTGCATCTATTGCATGGAAACCACCAGCAGTATGATGGTAAAGTGTTTGCATAACAATATTGTTTTTTTGGTGACAAAATTTTATGGTCCTGCAATATTTATGTAAATGTTACGTTGTTGTAGATTGGCCTCCGCACCAAAGACTAATCGGCCACGTGGGTAGGGTAAATTGTTTGCTGTACCCTCACCTTGTTCATCCGCGCTATGAGCGTGCCCACCTTGTGTCTGGCGGTGTTGACTTTGCAGTTTGCCTCTGGGACTTGTATAGTGGTACATTGCTTCATAGATTTTGTGTTCATGCTGGAGAAATTACTCAGCTCTTAGTCCCTCCTAACAATTGCAGTGTAAGTGAAATGTTGCATATGGTGTAAATGTGTGTGTAAATGGTTTTTCAAACCTCTATGTCTCTCTTGCCTGTTGTTAATTGGACAAAATCTTTCAGACTCGAGTTCAAAAGTGCATCTGCTCTGTGGCAAGTGATCATTCCGTCACACTGTTGGGTTTGACTGAGCGGAAATGTGTGGTTTTGGCTTCTCGTCATCTATTCCCTGTGGTAACAATCAAATGGAGACCCTTAGATGATTTTATAATTGTGGGTTGTTCAGATGGCTCTGTTTATGTTTGGCAAATGGAAACAGGTGAGCACTAGCATTTGTGTGCATGTCTGTGTGTGAAATATTATTGGTCGTTTTCATCCAATTTTATTTTGTATTTTGTTTTGTATTAAGGTCATTTGGACAGAGTCCTTCATGGCATAAGTGCAGAGGAAGTCTTGTATGCGTGTGATGAAAACACATCCACTGCAACATCAGGAGACTCGGGCTTGGCCAACCCAGCTGTCCATTTCTTTCGTGGTCTTCGTCACCGAAATCTGTCTGCTATCAGGCATGCTACTCAGGTACTAGCACCAGAGCTTTCAAACTTTGACAAAATCGTATTTTGATAATATTTGCCACTGCTATAATTATTTTTTTGAATTTTAGCGTGGAATCCACCAGCTGCAGCAGCTTTCCCATCACAACCAACAGGATGGGTCTCTTCAACAAAAAGGGCGTGCCATGCCTCTCATGATTCAGGGTCTACGGACAAATCCCAAAGACCCTGAGAGTCACATCTTGTGCTTTGACATTGAAGCACTGATTGGTATGTATATGATTTCTCACCTATGAATATTTTATGGTTCAGCATCTTCATTCTTGTGTTTGTACGTGTATGTGTCTATCTCTGTCTTAAGTGATAATCAAATTTCATTTTTTTATTCTTTTATTAAACTGGGGGCATATAATGTCAATTTTTCTATCAGAAACCTAAATTTTTCTGTCTTGTATTTTAGAAAAAACAAAAACTGAGTGCATGTGTATCTTTTGCTTCCCTCTAACTCTCTCTATGTACCTGGGTCGCATGGCGGGCCTTCAAAGTCTAAGTTTTCAACAATGCCATAGAAGTTGGTGTCATAATTTGCATTAATTCATCTAAAGCCAAGCACTCTTTAACAATTTCATGAGTAGTTGTAAGTCATTTTATGGGTTAAGATTTTCTTGTCTTCTGGGGGAGCTTGTGCTAAGGTATGTAGTGAATGATTGATGGTATAACTGGAATGTTTAGTGGAGCTCCTTACTGAAGAGTATGGAGCTATGTCACCTGGGAGCCTTGAAGCCCAGGGCCTCATCAACCAATCAGAATATGAGAAGGTCTTTGCGCTTACTCATTCTGCTTCCCCTGATGCGGGCAAGAAGATTGCGGGTGAGAAAAATTTAAAGTTTTCTCAGCTGTCAAACTTGGATCTTGGCAAAAGCAATGAATATTTGTGACTACTTTTGTTGAGGCTACATTACAATGTTGAATGTCCTGTCACAGTGGACTTGAAATTTCACCACTGTTTCAAATATTCTTTTGCAATTGATGCCAGTGACCAGTTTGAATAGACTGAATTTCTTTATTTGAGCTGCTCTGTGCTTTCTGCCTTCCTTGTCTTCTAACATTTTCTGTCTTTATATGCTTCTGCATATGCTCAGACTTCTTTGGTCGTGTAAAGGACAAAGCAGGCGACCTGGAACGTACTTTGAAGGAGAAGGATCGTCATGGTAAAATACTCAAGTTACCTTTGTGATCTATAGACAGTTCTGTTTGAATTTTTTCTTAAAGCATGGTTTTGATATCTTTCAGCTGTAACTTTATTTCTAAATTCTGTTTTAGCTAATTTGCATTTAACCTGGCAAAGGTTTTTACTCTTTGCTTGGTATTTCCAAGAAAATGTGATGCTTGCTTCTGTTTTCCATGTACTTTAATAAGACAAAAAAGAATTGCTAGTTTTATTCAAATTATTTTATCTTGACTCTTGGAATGGAAAGGATTGTTTTACTGGTTTAACTTGTGCGCTTTTTTATTTTTGGCTAACTTTTAAAAATTGGATTAAAGATCTCTTTGTATCCATGCATTAGTGTAGAGTTGTTTAAGTTGATGGAAAGTAGATCTTTATAAGTCATTCTTTTCATTCATGATCCCTTTTGTTTAATAACTGGAGAGGAAAAGGCCAATGACCTTAGATGAAACTTGTTTGAAATTCTCCTTTTTAACAGAGTTAAAAAAAGTAAAATATTTCTACTCTTTGTCTTTTCACTATCACTAGACTTCTTGGGGCGAGTTAAGGATAAAGCAGGAACCTTCGAAAAACAAATCAAGGAAAAGGATCGCCATGGTAATTTTTACAAATTTTACAGCATTTACACAAACTTTAGTGCAATGGCACTGCCTTAAAACACGTGGCCTTAGGAAATTTTAGGTATAGTTTTAGCCCACCAATTTTTTTTGAAAATTTTCTTGTGTGTGTGTGTGTGTGTGTTTGTTTGGAAGGGGGAGGGGGGAGGATGTATATATCATAAGTCAAACACTTTATTGAACCAGCATGATCTAGTCTCGAAAAATGGTTTTAAGTTACTGGGCAAAGAAATTCTAAATTCTGATTTTTCTTTGTGAGCATAACTGCTGGGCTTCGTTTCTCTGGAGTAACTTCAATTTCTCATAGTTTTTTACTTTGTCTTATTGCAGAGGCTTCACCAGCACAGCTGCCAAACTAGTTTTCAACTTGATTTTGAAAATATACATCAGTTTACATGTGTATGCACACTTCAATCTAACATCACTTAAATTGCCTTAATAAGGATTAACCCTTGTATATTTATATGACATATTTTCTTCCTCTGGTTTATGTTGCATGTTTTATTTGAAAGGGCTTTTTCTGGTATGTCCTGTTTACCCATTTCCCTTAATTTTTGCATGCATTATAGTTGATGCCTGCATATTGCTTGATTTGCCTACTGAGTGTATTGTATGTAAAATCTGAAGTGTTTTCATGTCACAGAAAGGTAACGTATATAACTATGTGTGTTCTGAAAAATAACTTGGTCCCTGAAGATTGTAGTCATTATAATAGCTTCTAGTGATTTCCTCATGATGTAAGTCTAACAATTTTCTTCATTGTTAACAATACATATATTTCATTTCTGACAATTGCAGGTATTCTTGCAAAGATGAAGGAGGGAGCCGAAACAATGCAGACGAAGATCCAAGCCAAAGCGGAGAGCGTCGGCCTGAGGGCGACGGACAAAGCCGGTGAGTGTTGTGTAGGAGGAAGAGGGTGCGAAATGAGAGCGCTTCTTGTTTCTTTGATAAATAAGTTTGTGGCAGACTTAGTTTATTGTTTGTCGAGCACCGGTGGCACAGCGGGCCTGACGGCGTCCGAACAGGAACAGAAACAGAGTGACAGGAATCAAGGAAGGTCGAAACACCTCGCTTGCGCAGTTCAGGGCGAGGTCCATCGGGGCCGCACCGCTTGAATTTGGCACCAATACAAAAGACTAGCAGCTCCTGAAGAGGGTCTAGGTCGTCTTGGCGTCAAACTGGAGCTAGGTTGGCCCGCCACGAGTCCGCTTAGTCGATGCGGTAGGACACGGCGTGGCCGGGGGTGTTGACCACGGTGGTCTGGACGGCTTCACGGAGGACGGGGCCGGCGGAGACGACGGCGGGGGCGGCGGCGTAGGCCACGGGGGCGGCGACGTGGTGAGCGGAGTAAGCCACGGGGGCGGCGACGTGGTGGGCGGAGTAGGCCACGGGGGCGCGACGTGGTGAGCGGAGTAAGCCACGGGGGCGGCGACGTGGTGAGCGGAGTAAGCCAGAGGAGCGGCCACGGCGTGGTGTGCGATGGGGGTGGCGGCGTAAGCCAGAGGGGCGGCCACGGCGTGGTGGGCGATGGGGGCGGCGGCGTAAGCCAGAGGAGCGGTGGAGGCAGGGGTCTGGAAGAGGGCGACGGAGCGCTTGGCGATGCTGTGGTGAACACCGTGGGCAGCCAGGTGCTGGGCCTTGGCGATGGCGACCTCAGGGGTGTCCTGGACGGGGACGGGAAGACCGGCGGGAGCGACGGGCAGGGCGTTGGAAGACACGCGGTAGCCCAGAGCGTCGGCGACGTAGTCGGTCCTCAGGATGCGGCCGTCGGGGGCGGCGTAGCTGAAGGAGCCAACCTTGTTGCCGAAGGCGTCCTGCGAGGAAGCATGTGTGAGTCGCAGGCTCGGGACTTGTCAGTAAAGTCTGGCACTTTGAAGTGGCGAGCGCTCTTACCTGCACGGCGTGGTGGGTCTGCGAGGGCTCGGAGTGTCCATAGCTGGCCTGGCCAAGCTCGTCCTGGGCATGGTACTGGGTCTTAGTGGCAGCGGCCACGGGGGCGACGGCTACGGGGGCGGAGTAGGCGATCGGGGCAGCCACGGGGGCAGCCACGGGGGCAGAGTAGGCGAGGGGAGCGGCAGCGGAGTAGGCGAGGGGAGCGCCAGCCCAGTGGGCCGCGGAGTATGCCAGAGGGTGGCCCAGGGGAGAGGCCCAGGGGGCGGCCGCGGAGTAGGCGTAGCCGTTGGGAATGGCCCAGGGAGCCGCCAGGATCTGGGGCTTGGCGACGGCGCAGGCCACAGCGGCGCACAGCACAATCTGCGAACAGGCGGTAGCCGGCCGGCGGTCACACACGCTGCACTCGGCGGACACGAGCAGGCACGCGTTGGCCGCGACGCGCTACTCACCAAGAACTTCATGTTGAGGGTTGGGAGGTCTTGTTGTCTCTGTGCGATGGACACTAGCGAACTGGTGCCTGTCGGAGAGGAACCCCTCGCTTTTATACCGGGCCCGCCTTCGCCGTCTTGGGGGAGAGGAGCGGCGTCGATCTGCTCCAGAGCGGCGTAGCGGCGTGGGGAAGGGGAAGCGGGGCTGCAGGACCGCGGCGGCCGCGGCCCGGGCAGAGCGAGCAGCGAGCCACGCGAAGGCCGCCGTCTACCGTGTTGGGATAGGCATGGTCCGCCCGGCCACGCCCCGCCTGGCCCCTCTGGGCCCCTCCCCCGCCCCGCGCGGCCCTAAGCCCGGTCAGGACGCACTTCCTACATTCTGGGCGGCGTCCCGCACACCGCGCCGCGGGAGCCCAAGCAGTGCAAGGGCCGCCATGTCGCGCATCCCGAGGGAGCAACGACCCGGACGCAGGGCGCCTGCAGGACAGCAGGACGCCGCCGAGGGCAGGACGCCGTCGAAGGGAGGTCGCCGTCGAAGGGAGGACGCCGGTGAAGGGAGGACGCCGTCGAAGGGAGGACGCCGTCGAAGGGAGGACGCCGTCGAAGGGAGGACGCCGGTGAAGGGAGGACGCCGTCGAAGGGAGGACGCCGTCGAAGGGAGGACGCCGTCGAAGGGAGGACGCCGTCGAAGGGAGGTCATAACGGTCAGCGGAACATTCCCGCCATCAGGACGCCACCCTGGAAGGTCGCCGCCGCGGCTCGTTATCGAAACCCGCGACTAGTAAACCGGGCTATTAAAAGCCGCGCTAGGACTCGAGCCCAGAGCACACGCCCTCTATAAAATGTTGGCGAAAAGCGGCGGCTGGTCCCGTTGAGCGGAGGAAGCGTGCCGCGGGCGCCGCGGCCGCGCCGTACCGGCGGGTTTACCGGCGGGGGTACCAGCTAGCCGCGGTTAGCCGACTAGGCGATAAAGGCAGAGTCGCTCCCGTGAAATGGAGAACCCATGTCACCGGCGTGTCAAGAGTGGCAGCTGCGGTATATAAATGGGGCCAGCGGAGCGGGAAGAAAGTTGCCCATCTTGTGCTCGCTTGCGACGCGCCGCGGGTGTCGCCGCGGACTTTGTTTTATTTCCGATTAGCATTCTCACCCGGCGCCACGCGAACGTGACATTTAATTGTCCTAATGGGGGCGCATCCGGCTCCTCTGCTTTTTTGGGTGTCGCCGGGCCTCTCCTCTTTCTTTGGCACCCACACTGAGTGGCGGTGTAGTGAAACCCGGCGCGTCGTTGTCGTTTTTCAAACGCAGGTCTGAACACGTTTTTTTTCTAGCTGTGGACGCGCGCTGCTGGACACTATGCAAAAATTAGCAATCTTGGATCGGAGGCCTTTGCCCTCCGCGTCGCCCGCTGCGGCGGTCCCGGCGATCTGCCGCGCCCCGCCGCGTGCAGTGGTGGGCGTCTAACAAGACCACCGTCCCGCTCGGCACCGCTCGGCTCTAGGATCGCCTGGATGGCCGATCCCGCGCGATCCCGGCAAATTAATCTGCGTTGGTTTGGCGGCGTGGCCAAGGCCAGGCTTTGTCTCCTTGCCGTCCGGGCTGTTCAGGCCCAGTGGGCCAGGCTTTGTCGCCTCAATGGAGAGGATTGGAGAGGCTCCGAGTGGCCGCGGCAGCAAGCAAGTGCACCCGGACGCCGTGGCGGTGCGGGGGCGCAGACTCGGCGCCGCTGGGCGTTCGGCGGCCACCTCGTTGCCACATTCGCCGCGCCATGTCGTTATACGGCCGGCCGTCTCGAAGGCGAACAAATGATGGGCATCGTGGTGGCGTGCATCCCGGCGCTGGATCCGGCCGGGATCAAGGGGCAAGTCTGCTCTTCGTCGCTCTGTCTCTGTCGCACCTCTGCGGGCCTCCCCACGAGTGCGAGAGAGACAGTGCTTGCGGCGTTGCTGCGGGCGGGGCCGTCGTAAAGGACGACCATTTGCCGCGGCAGGGCCACAGGCAGGGCCAAAGTCAGGGGCAAGAACCGTGCGCAGTTTTAGGACGCCGCTGTTCCAGGAGGCCCTCGGGAACTCCTCCGGGAATAAGACGAGCTTGGCATTGTTCCGGGACGCTTAGGACTGTGCTGGGGACCGTGGAGCGGGGCGAGGGCAGTTCCCCTGGGCGTGGCTGCGCCGTGGCTGCTGCGCCAGGACGTTGGCACAGGACGGACGCTATGGGGACGCCTCGGAAAAGAAAGCAAAACAAGCAGAGCCATATCCGATGTGGGGCAATAAAGGAGATGCCTGATGCCTCTCCCCTCTCTAATGTGACACGGCCGCTGATTGCCCTTGTTTTCATTGTTTTTATTAATCCGCCCTATGCGTGACCCTTGCCCGGCTCCAGGCGCGTGACGTCAGGCCGGGCCGGTGACCAGGATGTGCTGAAATTTGGCCGCCGACGGGGTGGGTCTTGGGCGGGGCGGTCTGATCGTCGGTAAGGTGACCTCGGAGCGCGGCTGAGACACGTAAAGTGCATCATTTCGTCGGCTTGTGGATTTTTATTTTTGTCGGCGTCTGTTTTGGCTTTTCTTTTCGTCGTGTCTCGCTTGCACTGCGCGAGCCTTTGGTATCTCACGTGTCGCGTACTCGGAGCTTCGCGGTGGTCCGAGGATTCGCACGGCGGCTCGGCGCTGCGGGACGCGTTGACAAGTTGCGGGGGAAAAGGGGGGGGGGCAATCGACAGGCTGCTGTTGTTGTCGGCGAGGCGTGCATCGCGGTTCGATAAAGAGAGCCAAAAGAAAGGCGGGAAAAGAGAATGAGACAGATGGCAGCGGCGTTGGTGAGTGCGGCCGGAGGAGGCAAGGTAAGGCGGCGGCGGGGCAGGCGCGCGGGCGGCATCGCGTGGTGGTGTTTGTGTACCTCATCAAAGGTCTGTCGTAGGCGACCGCCCCGCCAGCCTGCAGTGTGGCGGCCGAATCAGAATTCAATCAAGGCGCGCAGAGCAAAAGAAACGCGTCGACGGCGGCGGCGGTCTCCTGGAGCAGCGCGTCAAACAAGACGCGGGAGGTGCTTGTCGTACTGCGCGTTGTTCCCGAACACTAATAGGCGGCAGGCGGCTGCCCGGCCTAACGAACGAAGGTGTCGGCGCCGCGGTCCGCGCGATCCAGGCACCCGGATGTGTGATGGCTGGCCGTGGCGTTGCGCGCCCTGGAGTGCTACTCCCTGTAAGAGTAATGGCTGCCCGAGGCGGTCAGCAAGTCCCTGCCCCGCCGGCCCTGCCGGCCCCGCCCACGTCATCCAGCCGGTGGGTGTCGCAGCCCGGCGGGCCCGGTGCGGCGGCTCTTGAACTTGATCCTGATGACGGCCAAGGTCCCCAGAGTCCCCACCGGGCCACAGTCTGCCACGGCCCCCCCGTCAGGCGAGGTCCGGGGCGGGCCGCGCCGCGCCTCGCGGTCGCCGGTTTGACTGCGCTGCTGCACTCAACTCGCGAGCACTGCGCTCTGACGGTGGAGGTTACCTCTGAAAAAGGGGAAAGGAAGTTGGAATCGGAAATCTACATTGACGGCAACGACTGCCAAGGCGGTCGGGTCGTTTTTCTTGGTCGCCGCCACGTTCCGCGACCACGAAGCCTAGCGCAGCGCCTTGGGTTGAGTACCTTCGAAAGGGTATCGAAGGGCTGCTCCGGTATCGCGTTACCCTCGGCATGCAAACAGGACGAGTTGTTTCAGTTGTCAGGCCGCGATATCGACGCGAGTTTTGTCGCTGCCTTCACCGACCGGTCTTCTGGCCCACTGTGCAGGGTGGTGCGGCTCGCAGCGCCCAGTGCAGCGCGGTGCGGTGGGTCGTTGGCCGCCCGGCACAGCGTATCGCACGCACACGGCCGGGCTGGAGGGAGGGGCTGGTCCACGACGTCGCGGCGCCAAATGGGCGGCAGTGCTCTCGTCTGTCTCTCTCGCGCCCCTCCGGGAGGGCCCGTGAGTGCAAGAGAGATGGCGTGACGAAGCACTGGCGGCGGCCACGGCCCTGATTGTGCCGCGCGGATCCGCGGATGGTGGGTGGGGCTGGCGAAATGCGAAATCTCGTCGCTCTGCATAAAGTAGACTGTGTCCGACAGCGCGACGCGACGCCCTGCGCTGGCAGACTCCTTCCACTCGGCGGAGTTCGTTATTGTATCCGGGCTCCGTGTGCTGCTGGGGCCCTAACGCCGGCCGAGTCTGGCGGGGCGGGGCCCAACACGGGCGTGGCTGGTCCCCCCCCCCCCCTGCGCATGCGATTCGTTTGGGCGGCCTTGCGATACGCCCACGACCTTGATCACTCCATGATACTGGAGCGGCCACACGCGCGTCCTGGACAACGCCCCGGACCGCGGTCCTGGAGGAAGTGAGTGGGGGCGGGCCGGGCGCGGCTGCAGGCGCCAAGCGCCACCTGCGATGACGGAGGAAAGGACTCGGCGAAGCGCATGCGAAGCGGCCAAAGAAAGGAATCTCGCAGCCAATCAGTGTGCGGTGCGTTGGGTCCGTGGGAGCGCGGCGAAGGCGAAGCGCGGCGAGGAAGTCGCGGCGTTTGATAGTGTATCGGACTGGTGGACCCGCAATGCCGCGAACCGGGAATGCTATTAATTTTATTTTTTCTCTCAATTTGGCTGGCGCCTCG